>ML661338.1:6500981-6792935 GCA_007570785.1 Antilocapra americana | reverse complement strand
GAAGGAAAAAAAAAAGAAAGTAGACAAAAGACATGAAGACATTTCACTGACGAAGATACACAGATGGCAGACACACACATGAAAAGATGCTCAACAACCATTAGCCACTAGAGAAATGCAAATTAAAAACACAATGAGATATCACTATGTACATACCACTATGGCTAAAATCCAAAACACTAACAACACTAAATGCTGTCAAAGATGTAGAGAAATCTAATCACTCACACATTGCTGCTGGGAATATAAAATGATACAACCATTCTGGAAACTTGTTTGGTAGTTTCTTTAGAAACTAAACATGAAATTACCAAACCACTCAGCAGTTGCACTCCTAAGTATTTATCCCAGAGAAATGAAAAAACTATGTTCATACAAAACCTGTACCCAATTATTTATAGTAGTTATTATTCATAATAGCCCCAAACTGGAAAGAATCAGATATTCCATAACGGATGTATGGCTTTATAAGTTGTGGTTCATCCATATCATATAATGCTTTGCATTAACAAAAAGAAAAAAAAACTAGTAATATAACTTGGATAAATCACCAGAAAATTATGATGAGTGAAAAAAGCCAATCCTAAAAAATAATTTATGATTCCATTATAATCTTTATGGGGTGCCAAGTTAGAGAAATTGAAAAAATTTCTGGTAATTCTGGAAACAGTGATAGCTAGGAGTTAAGGGCCCAGGTAGGGGTGTAGAGTGTAACTCTGGCTATGGAAGGCCAACAGGAGATCTTTGTAGTGATGGAAACGTTTGGTTCTGTATCTCATCTGTATCCTGGTTGTGATACTGTACCACAGATTTGTAAGACGTTACCATTTAGGGGTAACTGAGAAAAAGGAATATGTGATCTCTCTGTATTACTTCTTATAGCTGCATGAGAACCTATAATTACCTAAAACTTAAAAGTTTAATTTAATAAAGAAAAATGTTAATATTGATACCAATTACCAATACTAATTGTTAGTTGCTTTGGATTTACCTGTTATGCCTTTATCAAAGTCACTTTTCTAATTTAAAAAGTGATATGGGAGAATGGCATTGAAACATGTTAATTATCATATGCCTAATCAATTGCCAGCCCAGGATTGATGCTCGGGGCTGGTGCATCGAGATTTCCCGGGGGGAGGGAGGAGGGAGGGAGGAGGGAGGGGGGGTTCTGGAGGGGGAGCATATGTAAACCCATGGTGATATCATGGCATTGTATGGCAAAACTAATAAAAAAAAAAGTGACCAAGTATGCTACCCCCAACATACACACATACACACATGTGTACACAATTTATCTAGAATTAGATACTACTCATCTGCTGTCCTGGTGTGATGCTTAGAAATCTATATTACTAGCAATCCGATCATTTTGAAACACATTAAAACACTGCTTCAGGTGAAATCTGGTATCATTCCCCATCATTGTACCTAAGGTTCAATGTCATGACCATGTGGTGTCAAGTATAGGATAGAGAAGTCCTTGAACTTTGCTACACAATCATCTTCCAATAAAATCTGACTCCTGTGGTTCCATAGAACATGCTTCCTACTGAAACAGACCCTAGCCGCTCACTTTCTGTGTGTGTAACACCATCTTTGCTCACCTCTCCAGGCTGTGCTTGGTAACCTATTTAGTTTTACCAGGAGGAGAAAACATAACACAGAGTTTTAGAGTCAAAATGAAGATCTTCCAAAAAGTACAAATCAGCTGATTTAAAAAATAAAATGTATATTTGGAGAGTTCCTGACATCCAGCAAATCCTAAGAACGAGAATAAAGTCCATTTTCAAAACAAAAGCTCTGGACTCCATGTTCTCATGAAGGGGAAAACTTAAAAACTTGCACCCAGCTAAAAATAACCTCATGCTCATTCTACTTCTGCTACTCAGCTAGCTCCTTGCAAAGTCATACAGGTTTACAGTTTAGGGAAGACAGAAACTTACAACAATGCTAGGAGTTGAAACTTACCTCACTCGCCCTTGTCAATTACCCAACCCCTGTAATCCTACATAACCATGTCTGTTTGTGTAAAGGTCAGTCATCCCCCGCTGCTGTGTCCTAAGGGTTGTTCAGGCTCTGGAGACCCCTAGTTTGAACTAACCTATTAACAGTCAGCACTGCCCATTAAAGTCTGGTGTTATGCACTGTCTATAAAAACTCTGTAACTCCTTTGTTCACGGCTCAGAGCTGGAAGTGTTAACTGCTCTGGGACCGTTGGTGCCGCCGGTGTAATAAACCTGAGTTTGCCAACTCTCCAAGTGCGGTGCCTGGTTTCTCGGCAGACCGACTTCTGCAACACACTCACACCATACATTCTTGTCTTGGGTGAAGGTCCACAGCTAAGCTAAGGGATAGCATTTCCTCCTAAAATCTATTTAAGGGTAACAGGGATTTTAAAAAGACACAAGTTACCTTTGATACCAAGTAGAAAGAATTAAAACCTGTAGTAGACAGCTGCTTGCTTCCCGAAATGTCTTGGCAGCCTCACAGCTGCAACTTTCCTGAAACCTGAGGAATTAATTTTAGGAGAAGTTGGAGGCTAAAGAATCAAGACTTTGAAATACCATAGCGTTAGAAGGTTGAGAGGAATATTGATTGACTAGGCAAGTTCAGTTCAGTTCAGTCGCTCAGTCGTGTCCGACTCTTTGCAACCCCATGAATCACAGCACGCCAGGCCTCCCTGTCCATCACCAACTCCCGGAGTTTACCCAGACTCATGTCCATTGAGTTGGTGATGCCATCCAGCCATCTCATCCTCTGTCATCCCCTTCTCCTAGTAATCCACAGCAAATAAGTCTATATCAAGGTAGGGCAGCAATGCAATGGGGTTTGGGAAGGGGGATGGGTATACTTGACCTAAATCTCACTTTCCCATCCTAGCACTTGAAGACCTTTTCCAGCGTATCTCATGGCCAAGGACAGACTACTACCAAGCACTTAGGCTTTCTCGAAGAGGACAAAGGGATCATCTATATTTTCTTCTCTCTTAGAGGGGGAATGGGAGGGAGTGAGCAGCGGCTGAACACTTCTGAAAACTCCAGTCGTCTTTTATACTGGCCATAGAACTTGACAGCCAACAGTAGACAAAGATCGGGGGTGACTAAATAGAATAGTAATTTATTATCAGGAGAGCTGAAGAACCTAGCTCAGGAAAGGAATATGAACCAAGGTGGGTCAAACAGGCGGGCTCACTTCTGTGATCATATCGTCCCGGACGGGGGCCGCTGCTGTAAACGGACCACGGCCAGAGGCTCTGCCACCACTGGATGCTGGGACACCACGGGTGTCACCATCACTAGCCATTGCCTATCTTGCAAACAGGACAACTCTGAATGAAAGGTCAGGATTTCCAGGAGACTCTAATGAATCAAGACATGTAAAATGTCGTATAAATTTGCATTTTAAAATAAACTCCCCAAGAAAGGAACTTCGAAAAAGAATAGAGACATGCATATATGACGGCACCACTGAAATAACACAACATTGTTAACCGACTAATTCCAATATAAAATAAAAATTAAACACAACAAAAAGTAGATTCCCTAACGTGATTTTAGAGATCCACCTGATTTGAAGAGCAACGACTTAAATGTAGAGTATCAATCATGCTATTGCCCTAATCAAAGCCTTCCTGTTTGTTTTCTGTTCAGAAGTATTCAGTGGCTTATTAATCAATGGGAAATTACATTCAAATTTCTTAGACTAGCATTCAGTACCCTATGTGTTCTGGCCCTACCCTATTTTTCCAGATGTACATCCTCCTCTCCCCTTTGTGGAACAACTATCACACCAGCCCCAGTGAACCGCCTTCATCTTCCTCAGGCTATGCTGATGCTCCTCTTTATCTGCTGAAATACTCTAAATTTTTCAGGTCACCTTCACTGCAAGCTCTCCTTAATTATTTCTGAGATTTCTCTGAACTCTCTTTAGCACTTTACCTCTCTTTTGATACATCATATTATGACTCATGCTATAGATTTTGTGTGTGTGTGTGTGTGTGTATATATATATATATTATTTATAGCAATAGATAAGAATCTTTGAATCACATATTGTATAGAAAGTAGCACCTGACACATAGAAGATATTCAGTAAATGTATGAGCAAAAGCCATCTTGAGAATTTCTCCAGTCAGATTTATAAAGTACATCAGCCCTGATAAATGTTCCCAATTAGAGGCAGAGGTGACCACAAATTCTGGTATTCCAAACAATATCCTGTTTTTCAAAGTTATAGATAGTGATTCTTTAACAGGATTGAATGGTCACACTAAATTCCCTTAAATATAAATGTTATTTACCTTATCACTGAAATGAATGCTAAAAAACTCTGTCTTACAGAGTTAAATCACACCCTTGCCCTCAAACATTGAAATTAAGAATGTCTATCAATTTACAGCAAATATTACTTGTGTGTATGTGCTAAGTTGTATCTGACACTTTGCAGCCCCGTGGACTATACCCCGCCAGGCTCCTCTGTCCATGGGATTTTCCAGGCAAGAATACTGGAGTGGGTTGCTGCTGCTTCCTCCAGGGGATCTCCCCGATCTCCAACATGAGCAGGTGGATTCTTTACCACCGCACCACCTGTACTCAATATGATTTCTGTCAATGGTGGCCTGGAGATAAATACTTCATTGTAAATAGGTAGCAGTGAATTTTAAATAGAAAATTCAAAAACTCATATACCTCAGTACTTATCGTTTTAAGATTTTTAGCCCACGGGTTTCTTCTGTCCATGGATGGGTTGCTATGTCCTCCTCCAGGGGATCTTCCCGACCCAGGGATCAAACCCATATCTCTTAAGTCCCCTGCATTAGCAGGTGGGTTCTTTACCACTAGCACCACCTGGGAAGCCCTGTTTTTTAAAGAGGTTAACCACCAAGAAAAGGTTGTTCATTTGCCACTTGGGCCAAATTTTAAAGGCCTGAAGTGACTGACTGGCACAATGGTGTGTGGTTAAAACGAGAGAAAGAAAGTTTTGGATGTCTTTTCTGTGGTTATTTTGTGTCAGAGATACTACTACAAAACTATAGATATAATGGTGTTTCTTTTTATTTCTTCTGTATCTTGGATGTTTTCACTAACTTTATTTGGAAATTATAAAACCAAGTGTAACCAAAATGAAAATAAAAAAGGAAATGGAATGAAACAAAAAGCCTAACTCCTTTGCTTTGACCAGGCAGCTGATCAGAGCTATATAAGTCATGGTGAAATTGGGGGTGGGAGGTGGGGAGTGGGCTTCTTAATGGAACTGTGGGTGGTCAGTGAGTTCAGAGGTTCCATACAAAATTCAATCTGATTCAGGAAAAAATTGGGGGAAAAGGCCCAACATAGCTTGATTTCATGACTCCATTTATTCAACAAATATTTAGTCAGTGTCTGGCATAGATCCTGGGATGAGTAAGACAGACATAGTCCTTCTCCTCATGGAATTTACTGTTATGTGAAGGACATAATTAACAAATGACTATACAAATGATTATTCTGCTGTGGTGACAATTACTATGATGGATACGTATATAGTGTAGTCTGAGATTGTATAACAGAAGTCCCAACCCCAACTCACCTCTTGGGCTCCAGAATTTTAGTATTTACCTCTATTATTCATCCCAAATTTGTTTAGCTCTTCCCTTTATGTCTTTATCCACTATATCAGTCTTGTCTATTCTAGCCCACCCTCGTCTCCAGAGTCCCAGCAAGTCATTAGACCAGTGTCACTTTCATGCATCCAGAACTGGGAAAACTAATAACACTTTTTTGCATAGTATCTAGCGTAGCCTGGACAGAGCTAATTAGAAGAATTATGACTGTAGATGATCCAAGACAAGATTCTTTTGATTCCTATCATTCCACAAGTGAATCTGCATTGTCCACATAATGTAGAGTGAGAGGCTTCTATTAAACGACAGAATTCCATGACCCATCCCTCCAAGAGTCCAAGAGCCTTCTCTGCTCCCTTAAGTGAAATAGGGAGACTCGACATAGTGCCTCTGAGATGATGCCTCAGTGGAATGCCAAGAGCCAGAGTTTATTTCTGCTGTATTCTCAAGGGCTGGGAGCACTACTACTGCTTAGGCATACATACTCAGGTCAGTTTTTATAATCTTGACTGGGAAGGGCAATGGGCACAAATTAGGGAACTTCTTGGTTTTCACATTAGTTTCCTCATTTTGTTTTAGATCACAAACAAGGAGACTTGCTATGACCAAAGACTTCATTTCTGTGGATATGAATCTATGGAGAAACCAATCTAGGGGTGAGAAAGATCAGCAACATTGTATATGACTCACACATTCAATCTATTCATCCCTTCTACATACCTGGTCTGGGTTCCATGCTACAGAAGACTCAAGACGAGAAAGATACAGTTCCAATTTTTAGGCAACAGACTGTACAGGACTGTATAATAGGATCACCCTTAAGCATTAATATTACTGGTAAAAAAAAAAAGTCTAACAAAAAATTTAATACAGGACTTCCCTGGCAGTCCAGTGGTTAAGACCCCAATGGAGGGGGTCCAAGTTCGATCCCTGGTTGTGGAACTAAGATTCCACATACCATGGGTGTGGCCAAAAAAATAAAAATTAATACACTGTAAGCTCGAAAGCTGCAAAAGGTAATTCCCAGGTACCAAAGAAACAAAACAGGACTTTGAGCCAAACCCCTCAAGAGAAGATGAGTAAATCAATATAAGCCTCAGAGGCCAACAGCTGGCGCACTGGTGGTTTCATGGGGATGAGAAGTGAGGATTTGGGCTTCCCACAAAAGCCATAGCTCACAAAGCTCTCTGCCCATGATGATGAAATGGAAAGACACTGTCCAGTGAAGTGTCAATGAAGCTTCCCTTTCTACAAAGGGAAAGAGCCATCCATCAAAAATCAGAACCTCAAATCTGTGCTACAGTGTGGGAGGCTACAAATTCATACAATCCTGTGGAAGAGGGAATGCCAAACCAAAAGATTAACCTAGAAACTTAGCAAAACCAATGAAATCTTTAGGGCTCTCACAAAGGCATTATAAAACTATCTTGAAGAGATGTCTTCCATTGTGTCAAGGGTCCCCAAGACCACATTGACTTTCAATGCTTTGCTAGGAGGACTCAAGGAACTTTGCATACAGTTTTCCTCTTGGCTAGGATTTATTACTCTGAAAGGATACAAAGCATAATCAGCAAAGAGAAAAAAAAGCACATGGGTGAAGTTAGGCGGAAACTAGTTAAAATTTTCCAAGAGTCCTTTCCCAGTGGAGTCACACAAGACACACTTAATTCCCTCAGCAAGGATTTGTTACAGCGTATGTGATATGTTGTCCACCAGGGAAGCTCGTTAAAGACTCAAGGCCTAGGATGTTAACTGGGGGCTTGGTAATATAAGGCATCCTCTACCTAGCTCATGCCCAAATCCGAGACTCCCAATAGGAAAGAATGTGTTCACCATAAGCCAAGTTGTTTGCATAATGTAAGCAGAGCGAGCCACTTCGATCAATTCTGAAACTAGTGGGGCCACTCCTGAAACCTAAGTGTGAGGAAACGAACCACAAAAGACCTTAAGCATTCTCACCCACACAAAATAAGGTAACTATGTGATGTGATGGGTGTGTTAAATAATTTGATTGTGGGACTCATTTCACAATGTATACATATATCAAAATATCACATTGTTTAACCTTAAACATAACAACAATTTTGTTCATCAATTACACTTCAGTAAAGCTAGTGGGGAAGCAAAAACAGGCAACAAAACTGAAATTCTATTCTTGTTGCTTACAACCAAGAATTTTGACTTACATAAGAACAATCTGAAAGAGACTTTAAAACTATATATATGGACTCTTGTAGCCTCAAGATTTTGACACTTTTGGGGAAAACAGACAAATGAAACTCATTATATATAATGTGAAAAGTGCCTGTTTTTGTTGTAACAGACACACCTACAAACCATTCTGAGAACCCAATGAAGGGAACCTTTTTCTTTGTGGGTGCAGTGGAATAGAAGGCCAGGTCAGGCTTGATAAGTAGCAAGAACTGAGTCTTTAAGCATCCATAAGATTTCATCATACAAAGAGCTGAGAAAGAAGACCTGTATTTAAAATGAAAAGCATGATCAAATGTAAAGCAAGAGGGAAGAGATCCTGAGGATAAAGTAATTAAGGATATGAGCACAACTAGGTATAATGGCTGAGGAGAAAATGTGGAGAGTGTCTGAAGGAGGATGTGGGAAATTCAGGTGGATAAGCAAAGGTAACCAAATCCTATAAAATCTTAAAATTATATTCTGACATGTTTTACTGTTATCCTTGTCTAATTTCTGTCAGTTTTAGAGGTAAAGCATATTGGCCCATCAGCCCCATGACCTAGTGGGAGATGAATAGATCACTGAGATGAAGCATGGGTTATGTCCAGAGAGTAAGAATCCAGCCTCAGCCTAACAGCTGAAAGCAGGACAAAAACCAGTGAGTTATTTTAAAGAAAAAACTTACAGTTACCTGGGAGAAGGGGAAGGGGAGGGATAATTTGGGAAACTGGGACTGACATACACACACAACTAAATATAAAATAAATAATAAGGACCTACTGTCTAGCACAGAGAACTCTACTCAATACTCTGTAATGATCTATATGCAGAAAAAAAGAGAGTCTAAAAAAGAGCAGATATATATGTATATATAACTTTACAACAGAAACTACCACAATATTGTAAACCAACTATACTCCTATAAAAATTTTAAAATAAATAAGTAAAAATAAAAGGAGTTGGTTGGAATTTAGAAAATAAAATAAAGACTTATTTAGATAATAGAAGCCTTATTCAGATAAAACAAAGACACATGGGGAAAATGGAAAACAAATAGCAGGATGATAAATTTATATCTAACTATATTAATAATCACAACTGTAAATAGTTTAAACACCCTGATTCAAATACAGAGATGGTAGAGTATCAAGGCTCATCAGTTTTGTAATTGACTGAATTTTGTCATCCTCAAATTCATATATTGTGGCCCTAAACTCCAGTGTGACTGTATCTGGAGATCTTGGTCTTTAAGAGGTAAAGAGAAAGTACCTTTACAAACAGCTTATGGCTAACACCATATTTCATAGCGAATATTGGGTATTTGGGCTTCCCAGGTAGATTCAGTGGTAAAGAATCAGCCTCCCCATGCAGGAGATACAAGAGACACATGTTTGATCCCTGGGTCAGGAAGCTCTCCTGTAGCCTGGTAGGCTACAGTACATGGGGTTGAAAAGAGCTGGACATGACTGAGCAACTGATCATACTAAGTTTTGACATATATATGGAAGAATTGGAATTTTCATATAATGTGAATAAGAATGTAAAATGGCATAGCCACTTTGGAAAACAGTTGGGTGGTTTCTAAAAAGTCAAACATACAATTACCATATGTGATCTACCCTTTCAACCCCCAAGTATTTGCCCAGGAGAAATGAAAACATATGTCCACACAAAGACTTTTAAGAAGATATTTATAGCAGTTTTATATATAATGGCTAAAAACCTATAAACACCCAAATGCCCATCAACAAGTGAACAGATAAACAAATTGTGGTATATCCATATGACAGACTGTCACTCAGCTCCTTCTTCTTTTTTTTAACTCCATTCTATTAATAAAAGGAATGTGGATGGATCTCAAAATAATTTTAATGAGTGAAAGGAGTAAGAAAAAACAATACATATTGATGATTCCATTTATGTAACATTCTAGAAAATATGGACTAGCCCATAATGAAAGACAGCAGGTCAGTGGTTGCTTGGGTATGGGGAGGACAAATGAAGAAGAGAAGGGGGGAGAGATTATGAGGGGCACAAGCAGACCTTTGGGGGTGTCGGACATGTTCACTATTCTGATGGTGATGATGGTGTCATGACTGTATACACATGTCAAGATTTATCAAATGGTATTATTTAAATATGTACAGCTCAGTATATGTCAATTTTACTTCAATAAAGCTGTTAACAAAACAAATAAAAGAGCTTTATGAGCTCAGACTTGATCTTCCTCAATAAATTCCATGTGTTGGTGGAAACAGAGATTGAGAATAATAACAATTTGGAATTTTCACTTTGGGAAATAACCAAAAACAACCTGGGATGAGAAAAAAAAAATGCTGAGCCACAAGGAGAGTTTTGAAGAGGTCAGGAAGTGTTCATTTTCTTTGCATTTAATCAACATAGAAAGCCTCAGAGTCACATGATATAGGATCCAAGAGAAATCTTAGAGAGATGAAACATAGTCCAATTTCTTTATTTTACAGATGAGGAAATGAATCCAGGAGAAAGAAAGGGACTTGGTTTAGGGCACACACTAGCAGAGCTAAAAATAAAATGTGAGTTCTCTGAAGCTTACTCTAATGCTGCTTATTTTTCTTTATCTAGCTACCCTAATTACCCCTGGGTAATTATTAATCAAGGTTCAGTTCAGTTCAGTCACTCAGTCATGTCCAACTCTTTGCGACTCCATGAATCGCAGCACACCAGGCCTCCCTGTCCATCACCAACTCCTGGAGTCTACCCAAACCCATGGCCATCAAGTCGGTGATGCCATCCAACCATCTCATCCTCTGTCGTCCCCTTCTCTTCCTGCCCTCAGTCTTTCCCAGCATCAGGGTCTTTTCCAATGACTCAGCTCTTCACATCAGGTGGCCAAAGTATTCGAGTTTCAGCTTCAAGATCAGTCCCTCCAATGAACACCCAGGACTGATCTCCTTTAGGACGGATTGGTTGGATTTCCTTGCAGTCCAAGGGACTCTCAAGAGTCTTCTCCAACACCACAGTTCAAAAGCATCAATTCTTTGGCGCTCAGCTTTCTTTATAGCCCAACTCTCACAATGGTCTATAATAATTGGAATAAGATACTACCTATGAGATGATGAGCTCCTTCATGGCCATATGGATGGCAGGGAATACCACTACCTTTACTTTCACATTTGCAGTCCCCCAATCCTCTTAGATAACGCTCCTTGTAAGGCACTAATGCTTTCCTGGTTACCCTCAGTGTCTAGGCAGCTTGAAACTGTTACTTCTGATGTGAATTCCTTACAGGTACAGTCAGATCTGCTATAATGCTATCTTGAACGCACAAATTGGTTTCAATATGATTGATATATTAGGAAACAATATGAGTGAGTATAATGCAAATATGCCTTGGTTTATGCGAGACCTTACCAGCAAAAAAAATTGGTAAAAGTAGAAAACCATCCCCCTGAACTGAGGCACCTGGGAATGCACAAAATGCACACACACACACACACACTCCTCAGATACCTACCAGCTACTTCTGTTTACTGTGTGTGTTGAGTTAGAATTTGGTGTTAGAATTTTCCTCTGATTTCAGATAATTTACCTTCCAATCACAGTACAATGAATTACAAGCTGCAAGCCTTCCAATGTCTGCTTCCTCAAACAAATTTCAAATCTTTTTTTTTTAAGATAAAGTTCCATATTTATTGTATTATTTGTGGATTTCCTTTTTTTTCCAACTTGAAAGCGGTCATTGTTTACTGACCAGATTATAAAAATAATGACAGACACCACAGTTCAGCCTTCTAAAGAAGCCTGTTGATCTAGTCTCCCCTGTTGCCAGTAGCTCCACCTCCTACACAATGCATGGGCTTTCTCTTCATTCCATCTTAAGAAGATAACCGGAAAACCACAGGAAGATGTTTGCATTTTCCAAGAGTATGAGTTTCATGAATCAGATCCTCCATGGCAGATGATGCCCTATTTACCAAGAGATCAAGCAATCAAAGTGTTGTCTGTTGGGACAGTTTGCTTCTTCTTGATCTTGCTCTGTCATGCTTATAGATCAATTCTTCTACTGATTTCTGTTTCAGGTATCCCACACAGCAGCAGTCCCTAAACTTCTTTTGTACTAGGGACTTATTCCTTGGAAGACAATTTTCCACTGACTGGAGGTGAGGGGATAGTTTCAGGATGATTCAAGTGCATTACCTCTATTGTGTACTTTATCTCTATTATTATTACATCAGCTCCACCTCAGATCATCAGGTATTAGATTCTGGAGCTTGGGGACCCCTGCCATACAGTATATGGCTCTACAATCCTCAGCGTGTAAATTGAACCTTGCTGAGCTTAACAAAATGCCATTGATGAACTGACAAATGTAATGAAGATGCAACACCTCTCAGATCTTTGGGCTCACACCGTTGATACCCTAATCCTAAAGACAAATGCTCATTCAGATTCTAGAGTTAATAATACATAGAAGTCGCCCACTTTTCTTGTCATCTTGGCCAGTCAAATCTTACTTCTGTACATCTACCTATTTTCCTTATTATGAGGTTTAGCTTTTTCATAAATAGGCTTCCTCCTTGAAGCATCTTTTGGACAAACTTCTTTCTCAGGTGCATGATCATCAGCTCTGCAAAATTCCTTTGCTTTTTCTTAATGGTACCTGGCATAGTGGGAACCCTTTTTCCCTTCTCGTCGATTGCTGTTGTTGTTCAGTCACTCAGTCATGTCCGACTCTGAGACACCATGAACTGCAGCACGCCAGGCTTCCCTGTTCTTCACTATCTCCCAGAGATTGCTCAATCTCATGTCCATCAAGTCAGTGATGCCATCCAACCATCTTATCCTCTGTCATCCCCTTCTCCTCCTGCCTTCAGTATTTCCCAGCATCAGGGTCTTTTCCAATGAGTCAGCGCTTCACATCAGGTGGCCAAAGTATTGAAGTTTCAGCTTCAGCATCAGTCCTTCCAATGAATATTCAGGGTTGATTTCCTTTAGGATTGACGGGTTTGATCTCCTTGCTGTCTAAGAAACTTTCAAGAGTCTTCTCCAGCACCACAGTTCAAAAATATTAATTCTTTGGTGCTCAGCCTTCATTATGATTCAACTCTCCCATCCATACATGGCTACTGGAAAAACCGGTAGCTTTGACTAGACACACTTTATCTGCAAAGCACTGTCTCTGCTTTTTAATTTCTGGCTAGGTTTGTCATAGCTTTTCTTCCAAGGAGAAAGCATCATTTAATTTCATGGCTGCAATCTTCTCTTCTATATCCTCCATGATTTCAGCCAGAAAAGAGGTTACATGTACATTTCTTAACCATTTAAGATATGTACATGTGCAAAATTGTGCTAGCATTTTTATTAGGTTCTTATCTTTTTTTTTTAGTGTCACTGGTGAAGTTTTGGAGTGCTGTCTCCCTAAGATCATCTTTCCCCATAAGTCCTATGGACTTCATTGCACTATTGTGCATAGCATGGTGATTTTTATGAAAGCAATTATCACATTATAGCAGAAGTGTATTAAGAGTGTGGGGTACACCCTTAAAAGACTAATCTTGGGTCCAAGAGCTTTGGGTACACACATTTATACACACAAGCTTGTTTAAATATAGTTGACCCTTGAACAATGCAGGGGCTAGGGGTGCTGAATTACCGCACACTTAAAATCTAAGTATAATTTATAGCTGGCCCTTCTTATTGGCAGTTCCCCTATATCCACTGTGCCATAGACATGGATTCAACCAATCAACACTAATATTGTAGTACTGGGCTTCCTTTGTAGCTCAGTTGGTAAAGAATCTGCCTGCAATGCAGGAGACCTGGGTTCGATCTACGGATCAGGAAGATCCCGTGGAGAAGGAAATGGCAACCCCATTCTTGCCTAGAGAATCCCATGGACAGAGGAACCTGGCAGGCTATAGTCCATGGGGCCACAAGAGTCAGACATGACTTAGCAACTAAACCACCACTGTAGTATTACTCTTGGAAAAAAATCTATGTATAAGTGGACCCTTGCAGTTCAAATCTGTGTTGTTCAAGAGTTAACTATTCTACCAGGCAGGTGTCCTATCATATCAGTTTGTTTCAGTGTTGACAGGAGAATAAAGTATACATTTCAGAGTCCACCCAGACAGTGGTTCTTAGTTGCAGGATATGGGTCCCTTGTTCCTTCTGACTTTCTGAATCTTGGAGGGGATGGCCACCAGCATAGACAACCATTAAAACAGTTTACATATAATGGTTCAGGTTAGCAATGACCTACTCTTTTGTCATCTTAGGTGCTGGAAAGAGTATGGGTCAAAGCATGTTCCTGCATGACAATCACCCAGGAAACGGAATAGAAAAAAGATTTCTGGACCTCACTCCAGATCCACCAAATCAGAACCTCCAGGACTAAGAACTAAGGAATTAGCATTTTGACACTCAGTGGTCTTTAGACACCCTAAACTTTGGGAACCACTGGACTAGAATGCCTTGCTAAACACGACACAATGCAAAGCCAGATTCCCAGGTGCTTGATATACAGTCAAACTACATTTTGGTACAGCTGGCTTTTACTCTGTTTCATATCATTATTGTCCAACTCCAATGTCTGACGTCCAATTTTAGACGATTATTGTTGAGATATGCCATGGATGCACATTGACCTGTGTGAGGAATTGAGGGTTGAAAAAAAGAAAGGAAAGTGCCAGAAAGAGGTCTGACATACTAGAAAGTGTTGTTCTGTAGCTGTTCATTAAGTTCATATCCCATCTGTCTGTCAAATTTTTTAGAACTTTGAATTAAATTCTCTGGTGTGTTCTGAAACAAAGACAGGACATCTGTAGCTTCCTAATGAATAATTTCTTTCTTCTATAATCTAGCCACTGATGAACTGGCACTAAGTTCTGTATTTGTGTACAAGATGGGTTGGGAACAAAATACCAGTTAAAAGCTGCAGAGATATTATGAGCACATTAAAGGAATATAATGATTTTTATGGAGAAGATAACCATTATTATAATATGCCATACAGTAATGCTTTGTAATCATCAGCAAGTGTTAATGTAATGTTTAACATCTTTCACCTTGGAAAGTGAGTATTTTATTATGATTCAAGTCACAGGTAAAATAATGAAAGATCTTAACTTTCTCCTTAACAGCCTTGAATACATATTGCAAAATAACTCCAGTACTTAGCATACAGAGAGGAGAAAAAGCAAGTTCTATCTTCCCATGTGTGTAAGAGAACAGCATAATAAAGAGATGCTTTTGAAGTAAACCATGAAGAAAATGGACATGAAAGTACAGAAGTAAGATGGATTTGCTTTGTCTCTTTTGAAATTGTTGAAACAAGAACTACCAAGATGAAATGTATTATGCATGCTGGGTAAAACGGCACCAGGTATCAGAGAATTAGTGTGAGAATTAGCTAAGGGCTAGAAACCTCTATTCCCAGAAGTTATACTAATGATTCATTGTGCCCACCCTTTTCTAAATAAGACTTGACTTTATTTGTTCAAGCATCCTCTCTGATGGCATAACAAGTGTCATGTTTATATTTTAAGAGTAAAATGCCATATCTACAACTTATTTTCAATAAATATCCAGAGAAAGAAAAAACAAATACGGCAAAGCATTAACCATTGATGAATCTAAGAGAGTGGTATATGAGTGTTCACTCAACTATTCCATCAACTTTTCTGAATGGGGGAGATTTTTCACAGTATAAATTTGGAGGGAAAATAAGGAATGCACAATTTAGCTGCTTAAAGGTCAGTGAAAATATTCAGTCACTCCAGAAACCCCTGAAATCATACCCAAGCCTGTGAGCATGATTTGATGTGTAATTCTGGTTTTATGGCTTGGCATGGTACTCCTCTAAAATTATGACTAAAGAAGAAGGAAGTGAAACTCAATACTTTCCTACCCACTGTAATTCTTTTGATATTGAATATATTCCCCTCCAAAAGTATGACTTGCATAGTAAATGCTACAGTGGTTTTCTACCTTCAGGTCCATTCTTAAAAGATTATTCCTCTTTCTGTGGTTGACTAAAAACTGAGTTGTCATAGTATGAAGATCAAAATGAGTCTCTGCAAAGAACAGGTTTTACTAAGTCTTCAAACCAATTAGTTTCAAACTAGGGAAAAGTTTGTAGACTTGGATCCATGAGTAAAATTTCATTTATCAAAATGAATGACAAGGTGGATGTATTCATGGAGTGAAATCATGGAATTGAGAGTTTCTTCTGGGCCACAAGTACTGAAACCCTAGAGCCCAGGCTCAGCAATAAGAGAAGTCACCAAAATGAGAAGTCCACATATTCCAACTAGAGAGTAGCCCCTCACTCATCACAACTAGAGAAAGCCTGCATGCAGCAGC
Source organism: Antilocapra americana (assembly GCA_007570785.1). Taxonomy (NCBI): domain Eukaryota; kingdom Metazoa; phylum Chordata; class Mammalia; order Artiodactyla; family Antilocapridae; genus Antilocapra; species Antilocapra americana. Next base: position 6,776,794 of record ML661338.1, on the reverse strand, counting down.
AAAGACCCTGCTGCCTCTGCTTTTCCTGCTCAGTCGTGTCCAACTCTGCAACCCCACGGACTGTAGCCCATGAGGCTCCGTGTCCAAGGAATTGCCGGGCAAGAATACTAGAGTGGGTTGCCAATATCCTCCTCCAAGATGTCTTCCTGACCCAGGGATCAAACTCACGTCTCCTGCATTGCAGGCGGATTCTTTACCACTGAGCCATTGAGGAAGCCCTAAGGAAGACCCAGTGTACCCAAAATAAATGAAAATCTTTTAAAAAAATATTTTTCCTGGAAGAGTCATAGATGTTTTCATATTATATATGCTTATATTTGTCTCTATATGTTAAATATGTTTCCATTTCAGAAACTTGAAGCCACTAGTTCATCTCACATTCTCTCTTCTTCTCCCCCATCTTCATCTTTCTTCTCTAGCCCCCATTACTTTTATCTCAGACTCTCCTACTTAAAGTGCAGTCCTGGGCAAAAGACACTATATCTCATCCCAGGAATAAGAAGGGCTAATGTACCTCACAACCCTCCTGGATTCCATGTCACTTCAGCCTCATTTTCATTTGCCGGTGAATTGTGTTGTTTACTCTCCTCACTTGCTGGGAATCCACCAGCCTCACGATCTCTCCAATCAATAATTTAAATCTCCCCTTCTCTGAAACAGAAATAAGGAGATTCTCTCTCTCTCCCTTCCTCTTTATCTCTCCCCCACCAGCTTCCATTTCTATAGATCCAACAAATGAGGGCTTGGGGAGTTACTAAACTTAGCCCTTGGGCTACCCGACCTATTTGCCCTTTCACAGCTGGCTCTCCTCTGCACCTGCTGGACCCATTATAATTCTACATTGCATGGAAACCAAAAGATTCTTAAAACTTGCTTAGTAAATGCTGGTTTCCATTCTCCCAGGAATGCAAGTTCATGACAGGTGATGTGCATAATGGGGTCAGCTGAACCTAGTTATATTCTCTACTGAAGCCCTTAGGTATAGCCACAAGACTTCCCAGATACCAAATACTTCTGTCTACTGCACCATGAGCATCTGCTTCCAGATACATGGTTAAAGTGACGACCAGACAGACACAGAAACAGCTGTGCACAGTTTCCTAAAGCACCTTCAGGATGACAGGTATTGTGTCTGCTCATCTGCTGCTGCTATTATTAGAAGCACTTCATACTAAGCTGTTGTTGAGGATGAAGTGGATTAAGACTTATGAAGTCTGAGTGATAAATGCATGACACAGGGCTTTTGGGCGGGCTGGGTGGCATGCAGTTTTATTCAGCACCACACCTCAAATGCTCAGCAGGGCAGCCTGCTTTAAGGGCACTTTCCAAGCAGCAGCAAGGCACTTCAAATGTTTGAATGACTCATCCAAACTGACCTTCCACCACAGCCCAACTAACCTCAGGGGATGGGCAGGCTGGCAGCAAACTGCCACAGGGAAACACACTGGAGAAGAAGCAAGGGAAACACAGATGCCCACCAACCAGGCAGATGAGTCACTGGGTCCCTCTGTGCTTTTGTTAACCTGTGAAGTTCACGGACAACACCACCTACCTCCTACTTGCCTTGGGAGGCTGTTCAGAAGACTGCAGGCAATGCTGGCCAAGTGTTTAGAACTCCAGAAGATATCAGAATTCAAACAAATAGAATGCCAAGTCACAGTGGCCACTGTGAACCGTAGCTCCTTCCTTATATCGACAGAGGCACGTCATTTATGGCATCTGTTAATGCAAATGTCTTCACATTTGGATCCTATTAATAACTAGAGAGCTGGAGCTACCAAGCACTCAGCTACGCTGTGATGTGACTACCCCTCAGAGAGAGTCCCATAGAGGAAGCAAGGGCCCTTGAGATGTGCACTCCAGAGAGTACACCCTTTTATGAACTACACCTGTTCAGAGTGGGAGAGCATCAGTGAACTGCCACAGCGGATTCCCTCCCGTTCCAGGAGACATGTGATGGAAGTCTACTGAACTGTGGGCCAGGAGCAGTGTCTTCCACCAGCCACTCTCTGGAGATTTATCTGTCCATTCTACCAGCATCCTAGGGGAGAGAGAGCAGTGCTAGGGGCAGAAGGCATACTCTCTGATAGATCTCACGTCTCCAGAGGGTACGGAGAAGAAGTCACAAATAATAAAGCCCAGCCCGTGGAAAGAGACTGAAACAAGAGAAGGAGCGTCAGACTCAGACAACTCACAGGCCCCTGGAGAGATTTCCTACAGGAAGCAGAAAACAAAAAAAAAGTCTTGGAAAGCTTGTCTCCTCAGAAGAATGCAGAGTAACTGGCCTCTTTGAAACAGATTGAGAAAAACACAGTTCAGATCGAGATGGAAAGACGACAGAATGAAACAAAAATGAAGGTGATTGAGATGAATCTGAGACAATGGGATTAAAACCCATAAAGGAGACAGTACAAAGCAGAATTGACCATGTGGCATCACCTTTCTTGAGGGCAGTTCAGCAACGCATGTTAATATTCTTAAATATGTACATGGTCTTTTACTTAACAAGTCTATTTCTAAAAAATTTAATCCAAGGAAGTAATAGTACAAATTTACAAAGATGGAAGTACAGGTGTTAATGAGGGCCTTTATAATAGAAAAATGTGTCTACCAATGGAGATTTACTTAAATAAATTATGGTATCGATATATCACAACATTAAGATGAACATAGCATTAATAATTTTTATTTTTTTCATATTCTTTTATATTACAGCTATTGAATATAGTTCCAGTAGGACCTTGCTTTTTGATCTATTTTATATATAGTAGTTTGTATCAACTAATTCCAAACTCCTAATTTAACCCCACCCATTCTTCCCTTTGCAACCATAAATTTGTTTTCCATGTCTGTGAGACTACTTCAGTTGCATAATTCATTTGCATTATATTTTAATTTCTACATACAAATTACATCATATGATATTCATCTTTCTCTGACTTATTTCACTTCGTATGATCATCTCTAGGTCCAGGCCACGCTTGAGCAATACTACTCTCAGATCCGGACAAGAAGTACCTCTGCCTTGGGCTTCATGCTTTAGCCTTGCTCTGCGCACCACAAACCCTGCATGTCATAAACACACACACAAATATCAGAGCACAGGCCCACCACTTATCATCTGACCATTAGCACTGGCCCAGCACAACCTCTAACCCTAAACATGGGCTCCTGTCCAGACCCCAGGGGAATACTGCTTCCCCGGCTAACCCTCTCTTCTCAAAACAAAAGGCAGCTGTGTCAAAATGCCATGAAGATTTGTGGGTCGCTCCAGTGCTGACACCAAAGGCCAGTGTCTCTGGAATTCAGGGCAGATGTGAGCAGCCAAAGTTCTTAGGTTAGAAAAAAGACAAACTTGTTACCTTGTCAAATCTGTTTTAGAGAGCTTGAAGGCAATAAAGTCTTCCATCGTGAAGTATTTCCGAATAGCGTCACAGCTTCCTGTTTTGTGTTCCAATTCATGGCTCTAGGACAACTAACCAGAGAAGGCAATGGCACCCCACTCCAGGACTCTTGCCTGGAGAATCCCAGTGATGGCAGAGCCTGGTGGGCTGCAGTCTATGGGGTCGCACAGAATGAGTTGGACACGATTGAGGCGACTTAGCAGCAGCAGCAGCAGCAGGAGAACTAACAATATTATATTCACGACAGTCACATATAATAGCAGAGGAAATTTCTGTAACACTAAACAAATTTGTTTTGCTTTTTGATTTATACCATCTCTCAGATCCCAAACCACTTCTTCGATTTTGCCGTGTGAGGCCCCTCTGGGACTCTGAGAGCGATACTCCTAGTTTCTGCCAATAGGGAAGACTGCAGCAAGACTGCAAGGCCACAGAAGGCAGGGATTTGCTCCTTTTTCTGTTTGTTGGATATTCCTGGCAGCATCATCTCCACAACAGCCCTTCAACGTGGCAGCGACAGCTGGCTCACGTCCTACTTGTTGTGGCAGTCCCAGACCAAGCATCACAGCATCTACTGGCCAGACAAGACCCCCTGTTCCAAGTCTGCACTTCAGCTGCCCAGTGCCCTCCTCTGAGCTTCTAGTTTCTCCTCTGCTCCCCGAGCCCAGGCTGGTGGTTTCTACAGCTACTATTTTCATGTTATTTTGCCTGCATGCTAAGTAGCTTCAGTTGTGTCCAACTCTTTGAGACCCCATGGACTATAGCCCACCAGGCTCCTCTGTCCAAAGTTCTCCAGGCAAGAGTACTGGAGTGGGTTGCCATGCCCTTCTCAAGGGGATCTTCCTGACCCGGGGATTGAACCCCCATCTCTTTCCATCTCCTGCACTGGCAAGAGGGTTCTTTACCGCTAGCGCCACCTGGGAAGCCGATGTTACTTTCATGACTCCTTTTCAGTATTTTAGTTCGAGGATACCTGTTTACCAGTTCCTTAAGTTCTTGCTGTAATTTCTGTTTCCCTAACTGAACCTTACTGATACAATAGATCTGAATGTAGTAAGCATGAAGAATAACAATTATTCTTCACAGTGCAATTAGACAGACATTAAGTGCTGGAATTGTGAATGGCTTTTTTTAATAAACTTACTTAATAAGACTTAATTAAATGTTGAACAAATAAAATACAATCTTATTTAAATATTTTGAGTTTAAACTTTTTATATTTAGAATTATGATCTGTACTGGGCTTTGTACTTTTAATAAATAATCTTGAATACTTTAGAAGAAAAAATATATTACATTAAAAACATGATGTATTAATCAAGGTCCGAGTGACAGAGAGACTTATTTCAAGGAATGGGTTCATGTGTTTGTCAAGGCTGTCAAGTCTGAAATTCAAAGGGCCGGCCACCAAGCCTAGAAATCTGGGGCAGAAATGAAGCTGCAGACTTGAGGCAGAATTTCTTCTTAACTGTGAAACCTCAGGTTTCCTCTTAAGGCCTTTCAATTAATTGAAAGAGACCCACTCACAATGTTGAAGCTAATCTTAAAGCCAACTAATTGTAGGTGTTAACCACATCTACAAAATACCTCCATAGCAACACCTAGATTAGTGTGGTTAAATAACTGTCTGCAATAACTGAGCCAATGTAATACATAAAACTAACCATAATTTTTACATATGAAAAATATAAAATAATTTTATATAAAATAATACCTATAAAATACATACATGTTATTTTATAACATTAATTTAAATTTACATTTATTTATTTTTAATTATTATTTTATTTATGTATTTAATTATTTAATTAATAGATAAATTTATTTATTTAATGTTTATACCTTGGATTCTTCATGTTTGATTTAGAAATGAGAAACAAAAATGTAGAGCCCAAGAAAAAAAAATTTGAAGTTGCAGAAATTTCCAATTTGCTCAAGTTGTATATCTGAAAAGAAAAATTTTCTTTGTCTTTCATTATATTTGATACATAACTAAATCTTTTATGTTAATTCTAAACACAGAATTTCCAGTACAATGTCCTGTTTGCTAACAGGATGATCATAGCCAGGTGAAGGCTGCTCATTTCCACTGTTTTCAAGTTTGGAACATTTAAGTAGACCACCTCTTTCCAGAAGGGAAAATCCTGAATACCTGTGCTAAACATGCTTGGATTTGTCAATGTCCTTGAAATATTTTTGAAATATATATTGAGTATCCATGGTGGCTCAGACTGTAAAGAATTTGCCTGCAGTACACAAGACCTAGATTAGATCCCTGGGTCTGGAAGATTCCCTGCAAAAGGGAATGGCTACCTACTCTAGTATTCTTGCCTGGAGATTTCCACGCACAGAGACGCCTCGGGGGCTATCGTCCATGGGGTTGCAAAGAATCAGACACTACCTGAGCAACTAACTTTCACTTTTCTTTCACTTTGAAATATACTGCAACCAGGATAGAAAAATGTTTATGGTCACTGCTATTTTCTGTCACATTGCTTCACAAGAAACTTCATAACAACTTACTAATGTAAATATTTTCATTTATTATCATTATTTTTGGCTAATTTGACAAGCCAAATTGATGGAAGCCAAAAAAGATATGTTGTTTTTATTTTAATTATTGGTGGAAGAGAAATAATTTCTCATTTGTACTTGCATTAACACTATATATTACTAAAGCATGAAACCATTTATAGTTTATGACCAAGCAATTCTACTCATTAAATTTATTTTGAACAAATGGTCCATATTTAGAAAAACTAAAGAACTATACTTAAAGCAGAAGATAGGTATGAAAGTACTTTTTTCCTGGAGTTATTATAACATTGGAAAACTGGAACAATGTTGAATCAGTGGAGATTTATTGTCTAATTATAATAAATTTATTTATTGACTTTATGCTGCCCCCCACCCATGGCTGCTATATTAAGTTTATATGTCATCATGGGTAACAGGGCAGGAGGAAGGGGTGAGAAGACTCATAGCTGTAAAAAAAGGTTTAAAAAAATGCAAGATATTAATTACTCATACACTTTGAGTATATTAAGATTTTTTAAAAATGCATTAAAAAAGCCAGAAGGAAATTCATCAAAATGTTGATCTTGGTTATATTAGAGTCACAAGATCACAAGCACAATTTTTCTTCTTGCTGTTTTTGCTTTAATTGCTTTACAGAAAAACTTTTTCTATAAAGAAGCTATATAACCTTTTCCTTGTAAAGAAAAGTGAAAAAATAATTCCATATATTCCACTAAAACTTTTGAACTCATTAAAAATTCTTTATTACTCAGAGCTAAATGAAATAGTCAAGTTTTCACTTTCTTTGAATCATCTCATTTCATGATTTACTGTGAATGTGGAAACCATCTGAAGACACCATCAAGTTGTCCTCTGTCACCTCCAAATGTCTTTATGTAATAAATTATTCTTTCCTATTGTCCCAAAGAAACACTCTGCCTATTTTCTAAAAGTAAGTCTTTCAATTGTGCCCTGGGTTTGAATTGTTCCTTGCCCTCCAAACTTTGCCATCCATTATGGCCTCTCTTGTGTGAATTTGCCTCTTTTTTCACTGGATTCTTCCCTGGGCCTATTGCAAATCCGAAGTGTCAAATTCCTTATTCAGTATTACTTAGAGCAGCAGCAGCAGATGGTCAGGCCAATGGTGTGTCCCTTCTGCGCAGAGCCCTGTTTGACCGCGCAGTTCATGCGCCCTGAAGCCAGCCCTACCTGACAGACTCGCTCCTACTGTGTTTTCCATCTCGGTGAATGGGAGTCATCTACCCAATTTCCCAGGTTATCATTCTCAGCTTTGCCTCTCCCTTTCCCTCACACCTAATAAATCACCAAGTCTTGAAAGCGCCCACTTAAATATCTCTTGAATTTGCCCACACCTCTTTATCCCACTACCAGTCTCTCTATTTCAGGCTCTCATCACCCCTCACCTAGAGGACCGCGTCAGCCTCTGACGCTGTGGCTTCTCCCACAAAGTCAGCCAGGAGAATCCGGCTAAAGATGCCAATCTCATCATCATTCTTTCCCCCACCTCCCCTACTGACAACACCTCAACGGCACCCCTTGTGTGGGGGATAAATTTCAAACACCTTAACACGGCTTATAAGGCCCTTTCTGATGTGGTCCCTGCTTACTTTTCACGTCTTGACTCTCACTGTAACTCTTTCCCTCCTGGAGGCCATTCTTTCTCCTCTATCCTGATGTGTTAAGACCCTCAGGCCTCCAGCTAGACTTCATAAAAAACTCAGAGAGGTCACACAGGCAGACCTCATGGGGAAAAATTCAGAAACAGCTCTAGAGCTGGCCCGCACCCCCCATGCCACAGTGCACAGGCTGCCTCTGCAGCAGCACCGCCTTCCACCACCCCCACCTCCTCCATCCTGGTGGGACCATGTAGTGGGGCAGTTTAGTGTAATAGCTAAAAGGAGGACCCCTGGAACCAGACTGCCAAGATACTTCATGCTTTCCCGCCTCAGTTTCTCATCTGTGAAAATGAGAATAATAAAAGTATCTACCTTAAATTCAGGATTAGATGAGTTGATATACAAATGCTTAGGACAGTTCTCTGGCAAGCTGTTAAGCACTATCTGAGCATCATCGACACAGCTAGAACCTGTTTCTGCTTCTTCTCACTCCTGTCAACCAATACCCACTACCCTTTCTAGTGCTCATGACTTCTGCTCGTTGATGGCTTTGGTTTACTTATGTCTTCCACTTCTTCATGGCATCTGCATGCTGTTTTCTCTTTTGTGAGTTTAGCTTCTACAATTTGCCAACTGCTTGGCTATCTCTTGGAATGTTCTCATCTCCCCAGGAGAAATCTGATGGGTCCAGAAAAATCACTGCCACTCCTCTGGGACAACGTACTGCAGTGCTGAGGCAGGGGCCCTTCTGTGATGGTTCAGGGAAGGAACCTCTTAGAGGAGCCTATGGACCCAGCTAGCATTTCGAGCCCTGTCTATTCAGTTTGCCTGCGTTCACTCATGCTTAAAGCTCTGTGCTTTCTCTGACTGGTTGTCACTGCCTTGTCTCCCACAGCCAGTTCTTATCCTTTTCTTCTTTTTTAAAAATTTTGTCTTTGTATATTTTATATTGGAAAGTCATGCAATACCTTCATTTTTAAATATTTCAAATCACTGCACATTTACTTCTGTGAATTATACTGCCTGTGTTTTTACATTAAGCAAATTCTAGAAGTAGTTTTAGCAATGTAAGAAATTTCCAACTTAAATGGCAAAGAAATAGATCCTACTCACTGATGACGACAGTTGTTTCTGTATTTCCCGAGTCTCTCAAATAAGTATCTTATTTGGTAAGATGAACTCTTGGAGCAATTATGAAAAAGTCAGGCAATTCCATATATACCCCAAAAACCTCACTGAAAATACTATGTTTGTATGGGATAGAATGTAGGTGTAGCTGTAGTAACAGGATATACATATGCTTCTTTTTCTTTTACACCATATGATAAAAGCAAAATACATGATTTATTAAAACATGTATACTCATTTTAAAAATACACAGGCATGCTATATATAAAAGATAAAATAGAAATGATTTTATATAATGTGATGTGTGTCCTTGCCAGTTCATAAATTCATTCCAGATCTAAATATCCGGGAATAATTCAAAAGCATGTTTAGTACCCCATTGTGTTTGTTTTTTGTCCTGTATTTTTCTGCTCAAAAAGCTGAAAGGATTGTCCAAGTGAATACACATGTGGTTTGTTTACCCAGTCTTCTGTTGATGGACATTTTAGCCATTCCCATTTGGGGCTGTTATCAGTAAAACTGCCATAAATATTCTAGTACAATTCTCTTTGTAGACATAGGATTTTATTTCCCTCTCTAAATGGTGCTTTTGATGAACAGAAGCTTTTAATTTTGATGAAGGCTTATTTGTCAACTTTTCTTTTTTATGGTTAACTCATTGGTGTCCTAATTATGAATTGTTGCCTACCCTAAGTCCATGAATATACTATATTCTGTGTTCTTCTAAAAATATGACAGTTTTACCTCTCACATTTATATATATGACTTAACCTCAAGTTGCTTTTTGAGCACGTTATAATTAAGAGCCTGTTACTAGGGTCTTTTTATTCCATATAAACATTAAATTGTACCAATGACATTCACTTTTTCCCCACTGGTTTGCATTGGTGACTTTGCTGTAACCCAAGTAAACACATATACATGGGTCTATATCCAACTCTGTTTCATTGATCTATTTGTCTGTCTTTGTGCCAACAGCATATAGACTTACTCTTTTAAACAAGATTTTAGATTAATTCTTAATGTCTGGCAGGTTAGTCCTGCAAATCCATTCTTCTTCAAGATTAACTATTTTAGATATTTTGATTTTTTCTTATAAATTTTTTAAATCATTTGTGAATTTCTATTTAAAAAACCTGTTGAGAGTTTATGTAATTGCATTAAATCTAAATGATAAATTTGAGGAGAATTGTCACTTTAACAATACCGAGTCTTCCAATCCTTGAAATGGTGTCTCTCTCTAATTAGGTCTTCCTTAATTTCGCTTGACAGTGTTTTGTAGTTTTCAATGTAGAAGTTTGCATATCTTTGTCATTCCTAAGTATCTATTACCTTGTACTGTCATAAATGATAGTTTTAACATTTTTGTTTTCTAGTTGATTGTTGCTAATATGTAAAAATATTTCTTCCTGTTGACCTTGTATCCAGATACCTTTGCTAAATTCAAACTTACTATTTATCTGTGGACTCAACTGGATTTTCTGTGAGTAAAGAGAGTTTTACTTCTTCCTGGGTTTGATTCCTGGGTTGGGAAGATTCCCTGGAGAAGGGAAAGGCTACCCACTCCAGTATTCTGGCCTAGAGAATTCCATGGACTATATAGTCCATGGGGTCGCAAAGAGTCAGACACAACAGAGCAACTTTCATGTTCATGTTTCCAATTGTATGCCTTTTATTTCTTTTTATTGTTTTATTGCACTGACAATATCTCTAGTACAATTTCTAGTACTGGATCTTCAGTACAATGTGAATAGAAGTGGTAAAAATACATATTATTGTCTTGTCCCCAGCTTATGGGAGAAATGTTAAATAGTTCACCATTAAAGTCACACTGAGTGTTGTTTTGGTGTGTGCCTTAGCAAACTGACGAAGCTCCCTGTCTAGTTTGATGAGAATGACACAGGCTTTTTAAAATTTCTTTGGATTTATATTTACATCTCTTTTCTCACACTGAAAATACTGGTTCCTAATAATGTAAACATAACTTTTTTGTTTTACCCTGTGATACACATGAGCTAGTTTCAAAACTATGACATCAGGAGCAATACCATAGTTGTTACTAAGTAAAGTGCAACATTACTTTGCCCTATTTTTCAGTATTATGATGTATCTCACTAAGGATATATAGTCAGAGTCCTTGTTCTAAACACAGTTGAAATAATCCCTTTTTCTTTATGGCTGTATCACTAACTTGATATACAGTTTGGATTAATTTGTTCATTTTGCTTTCAATTTTAGAGTTTTATTTTTTCAAGTAAACTATCATATAATATGGGAATAGTCCACTGGTTAAAACTAGGTGTTTCCATTGCAGGCGGCATGGTTTGATCCTGGTCAGGAAACTAAGATCCCACGTGCTACATAATGTGGTTGGGGGAAAAAAAGATAGTTGTGATTCTCCCTTTTCAAATTTTAACCTAATTATTTTCTACTTTGATTGATGGAGTTAATTTATCATGGAGATGGTGATCATTCTTGTGTGCCCAGTCACTAAGCTGTGTACGACTCTGCAACCCTATGGACTGTAGCCCACCAGGCTCCTCTGTCTGTGGAATTTTCCAGGCAAGAATACTGGAGGGGGTTGCCATTTTCTTCTCCAAGCAATCTTTCCTGTGTCTCCTGTATTATAGGTGGATTCTTTACCAATGAGCCACCTGCAAAGCCCGGAAATCGTTCTTACCTGGTTCCTAACTCAGACAAGGATGTGTATAGTTTTTTAGTAAGATCCTACTCCAGAGGTAATTATGTGTATCTCTTGAAAGTGCTCCCTCCTCTATACTCCTATAAGTACAACTTAAGTCGAACTTTCATTGCCTCTTTCTCTACCTCAATCTTTTTCCTTCTACTCTATTTTCCCTTTATGGTTGATTCGTTGTTCAAATCACTTCTGTAAAATGCAAACACATTCTGCATGAACTGTAGTTGTTACAAATTTTAATAACACACTCATGGATTTGGGTTGGTTTTAGCTAGAATACAGAGAGAAGGAACAGAATTTCCAATGGCATGAGCTGGAGAATAATAATCCAGAGTTAGAATGTGGTGGTCATAAAGCAGAGGCAAAGCTGGAAAATTCAACCCTTGTTTAAGAAGAAATGACCTCTTTGAAGACTTGTGGCTGCTTTCCATTGATATTAGCAAGGCACAAATATCTGGCTCCATTTCACCTTTCCAATCTTCTTTTAAACTACTGTCATTGACAAACTCAGCCCAACTCACCTACTCTCTCTACCATTTCTACATTTGGGATTTCTGATTAGTTTCCTTTTGTTTCCGACACTTCAGGTTGGTCCTTTGTAGTCATGCGCCATGTATCTGATGACTACCCCCTACATTTTCAGACACCAGAGATGTGACCATGTTCTCTCCTCCAGCTATTAGTATGTATGCCTTCTCCTCAATGAGTGTTTCTTAATTTCTACTCCTAGAAATAATCCCTGGCTTCTCTGAATTCACCTATACCTTTACCTCTCTTATACCTCAATTCCTATCTTCTGCTGTGGTTATTAAAGAACAGGCTTATCTCTGAATAAACTGGAAAGCTTCCTGAAGAAACTGTGGTACATTTTTAGAGTCCCATAATTTCTAGAATGATGACCTGAGCCATAGTAATAAATAAGCATGAATGTGTTCTGATCATTACAGAAAACACTGGCCTCCATTCTGCTTGTTATAATTTTAATAACACAATCTAGTAATTCATTTTGCTTTTTCTTAGTGGTAAACTATTAGGTAGCATAAGCTTAAAATCAACAAAACTCTTTGCTTTATTTTTTAATAAGTTTGTTCTGTTCTATGTCTCCCTCAACTTTTGTTTGTGAGGCTAATTCTTTAATATTTAAGTGTAGACATTAGTTCATGCCAAATTTTATCTTTTGAAAGTCTATCTTGTAGTCTATGGAGATCTTGATTCTCTCACCCAGCCTATAATCCATGCATTCAGCTTTTAGTCATCGGTCTTTGTTGAGGTAGCTTATAAAAATATAATTCATGAATCTTGCATAAAACTGCACACACTGGGAAAGAAAACCCTCTAAGGCAACATGGATTGATTAATTAGAGATGTTTGGCCTCTATTATTAAATTAGCTAAAAATCGAATCCACATAATCCACTGTATTATTTTCCACATTACATTTCCTAGATTCATCTTTAAGGATATCATGTCTTTGTCTGATATCTCACTAACCCACAAATAATTACCAAAAGTTATCACCTTTCTTCTACAATCCCTTGTAAGGAAGTAAATGACCTTACTTTAGCATGCCTTGCTCCTGATGAACCCAGGCTGGCGCCTCCTGCCATATAAAAGGATTCTGATTGGTTTAACAAAGCCCAGCACTCATGCTCACCTGACTCTCCCCACATGGAAAGGAAAGGCATTACTTCTCCAGAAATAAAACAACTTGATGACTCACTCAGACGACAGAGGTTACTCCCTGTAACAGCTAATCACAACCTGGCAGCATCCAGGTAAAGTAAATCAAGCTGATATTACTTATCCTCCAGACTGCCCATTGACAAGGGAAGCAGGAAGAGGGATGTAGACTCACCCCTGTTGTTTCCCAGCACCCACACACAGTCCACAGAGATCCCCAGCATAAGAGCAGCCTTTAAATAGTCATTGTTAGCCTCTTCCCTGTCTCTTCTAACCACTTTCTTATTCAGAAAATATCCACTATCAACTGTATAACACATTCCTAAGGACGGCCCTAAAATACAGGTCTTTCTGGTAGAGAAAGGTCTTCTGATAAAATGTTTTCTCCGCCAGAAATTATTTTGGTAGATGGTATCCAGTACATGCTCAAATTGGGGCTTTGTTTCTTGCTAAGCCACTAGTTTGGAGGGAATTTTAGAATTTCAACTTGGATACAGCTTTTATGTATTGAGGTTAAAAGGTAATTTTTGAAAACATACTTTAATGTATCTGAGTATGTCCTGGCTCTGAGCTCTCCTTCAAGGATCATAATTCTGTTCATTCATTTGTGGATACTGAAGGAGAATTTTTAGACAGCGCACTCTGGTACAGTCCAAGATATTCCTAGAAACTCAAAATTGAATTGGATCCTCTCCTTGCTATCTGTATATTTCTTAAGGAAGTATAATGTAAAATAATTCTATTTAATAACAACTTGGGGGCAGGGACGGGGCGTGAAAAGGAATCAAACAAAGTTTGTAAGCAAATTTGAGTTTCTCTTAGGATGATTTCTGGTGTAAAATAACATTCAGCCAGCAGATCCTGACATAACCTTTTCAACTCCCGATCAAAATACTTAAGAAGAAGAAAGAAGATAAACACCCAAATCAAAATAAAAACTGACAATTAATCTATAGGCCAGAAGTAAAGGGAAAACTCCAGTAAGGATAAGTCAGATAGAATCACCTAGAAAAGTTTAATAAATTGCTCTCCCTTTCTAGGCCGCTGGGGAAAATGGCAAAATTGCAAGCAAAAAGTTAGGTGTAAAAGCCCAGCATTTTGCCTCTGAAGGAAAAAATAAAAAACCGAAGAAATGAGAAAATTTAGATGGCCAAAACTTCCCTCATATTGGAGCTATGTTTGAGGGATTTGGAGTGTTCTTAGTGCTTCCTCCCCTCTCTTTCAAAAATATTTGAATTCGGTGATAAAAGCTAGGCATAAGCTGGGATAACACTGGAGATGTTGTGGTCCTCTAAGTGAACACTGGGCTTCCCTGGTGGCTCAGATGGTAAAGAATCTGCCTGCAGTGCAGGAGACCTCGCCCGTGGGTCGGGACGATCCTCTGGGGAAAGGATCATATTATTCTTGCCTGGAGAATCCTGTGGACAGAGGAGCCTGGCGGGCTACAGACCATGGGGTCACAGAGTCAGACAAGACTGAGTGACTCACAAGTGAACACTGCAGAGACATCAGGAAAGGGCTCTGAAATATAGGGATCTGGCAACGGTGATGTTTCACGGAGTCCAGCAGTCAGAAGGCGATAGAGGCACTGAGGCAGGAGAAGATAGCAGGTATCTCATGCTAGCAGAGTCTCACTAACGAAAATCTGCGAGAGGCTGGGAACTGCCTTGGAGCTGCACACCAGCCTGCCACCTAGGTCCTGATTTGACAGGGAAACACCCGAGCAGAAACCCAAATGTGGTGCAAAACCAGACCCTTCAAAAGCCCTATTCTGAAGTATTTGACAATTCCCATAGTATAAATACTCCTACCGTGGTGGATCTCAGCTATCAATATCACTGAACCACAAGCTGGGGAGAGAAACAACCCTGGTACTGCTATAAGTTGAACCCAATCACATCCCCTGACACACAGGTGGATGAATTTCTTTTCATTCTGGAATGAGGAAAGGGGAGTACATGAAAAAAAAAAAATTCCCCAGGAACAAGGAAGGAGAAGGATGATAATATCAAGCAGAGGTTGAGCACTTACTCTCCCAAATACTTCATAGTTTACAAAGGAACATCTCATTTAATCCTCATAGCAACTCTATGAAGTAGGTGGTATGATCATAATTTTAAGATCAACATTCTGAAGTTTCCACAGGTAATTTGCTTTGCTCGTGCATCTATTAAGCAGAAGATCTGGTCTTTGGACTGCTGAACTCCAAAACCCTTAGACTTAAACTCTAAGCTAAGCACAAAGTAAACCTGCAATAAATATCTTGATTTCTTGACTCATTGTAGTATTATAAACCATCTTCCTCATAAATTGTTGTCATCTTCACTTTTTTCTCTTTTGATTTAATGAGAGATTTACATTTAGGAACTTTCCATTACTCTTTGCTAATTTAGAATGAGAGAGGCTTCTGGGGTGTGTGTGGTGGGGGGCAGAGGGGGAGATGGGTGTGGGTATGGTGGGGAATATTCAGAGAATAGAGGACCAAGGTCCTTGAATTCCTTTACAGTACTCCAAAAATCAGTGTCTAGAGATCAGAGGCTGGGACTGATAGTCCCAAATAAAAGCTGCCTGGGAACTTCCCTGGTGGTCCAATGGTGAAGACTCTGTTCCCAATGAAGGGAGCCCAGATTCGATCCCTGATCAAGGAACTAGATCCCAAGTGTTGCAACTATGACCGGGCACAGCCAAATAAAAAAATATATAAAATTTAAAAAAATAAATAAATAAAAGCGACCTGTCATTTATTAATCTTCTAGTGTTTTCCTAAATTCATACCAGAGAGTCTTTTCTCTTTGCTACTTGCCATCAGTGTTAACACCCACATGGATAAGTCATCCAACACTCTAGCTTCACCCTGGCTTGATACATTCACTGACCTTTGTTCCCTGACAACTACCTCCTCCCACAGGCACACCTGGGGACCTTTGCACATCTATGTGCTCCACCTGTGATATAATGAATTCCAGTGAATTGCTCACTGACCACAGTCTTCCAGTTCTTCCACATCTTACTCCACCCCTTGGCCTTTGATCTAGTCAAATAACCCCCACACTGGATTGTCTCTTGTGTTTCCCTCAACCTTCCTCCCTTCTGTCTTCTTTCTTTCCTTTACTCAGCCTAGAAGCCAGGTTGTATCAGTTCAGTCTCATCGGTGAGCTCATCATCTTTGCCCCTATGCTTCTCATCACTTCATTCATCCATCCTCTCAGTCCCCGGATGCAGGTTGCTTTGGGGCTGCTGAGAACATCACGTACTAAGGTCCTCCAACCTTGGATTATTCTTCCTCACAGCCCAAAAGTTCTCCAGTGAAAATTTATCAGATGTTTCTCCCATTCCTCATGGCAGCTATTTCAAACTTCTACCACTTTCCTTGACTCCCCTATACCACAGACTTAGGACAGGACCCTGACTGTTCACAAGTGTATTTGGTTGGAGGTGGCCCACATACATGGAGTAGCACAGTCCCCAATCCATAAGTACTGTGAGAGGGAACCTCAGCATCTCCTTCTGGAAGTCTCCACATTTCCTCTGAATTGCCTTGAAGCCCTAAGGGTTTTCACAGCCATTGAGGGTCAGTCTGCCTTCCACATCCAAGTAGACATGGCTCTGGAGTCTGATTAGAACCCACTTCCTGACCTTTTGTGGGCACACATATTACTGATACTTAACCAAACTAACTAGTTCTCTGATGATCCTGAAGGCGCTATCTGGAGTCAACAAAAATGGGCAGTCTCCTTCACATAATAATAATCTCTCCCAAGCCTCCTCCATTCTTAAGATTCTAAAATTTACAGACTTAAAGCAGAGGAAAGGGATATAAATAAAAATATCCAAATATCTTTGATTCTGCTTTGATTAAACTGAAATCTGGATTATAGAAGAGGTGCCATATACAAATATATATTTCAATAACAGGAACCTTGGGCAGATGAGATGCTGACACAGACATTTTAAAGTTATAAAATATTGAGCTGATCATTGCAGCTTATTAGAGAGAGAAAGATCGAAGGCAGATTCTATGAACCAATCAGATGTTTTGAGGACAACTATAAATGTAAACATTAGCCAGGTGGGGGTGAAAGTCTTTTTTTGACAGATTTATGTTTCTTATCCTGATGAAATTTCTGGCTCGTGTACATTTAAGAAGTTCACCAAATACCTCTTGATTTTTAACTACAATAATTTATTGTAAAATCATCCTTAATTTTGAGGATAATGATGTTTGCTTTGTTTCGAGAAATTTTATTTCCTCGTTGTTTATTACATGAAGTTCAACTTGAATTAAACTCATGAAATTGTAACTGATCTTATTGTAATTAATTCAAAAAGTATTCTCCAAATTCTCTTGGAGTTAGGAAAAATACATCTATTTTCTTCCTTTCATGGGCTATGATTGTAAAGTAAATTATTTTTTATCAGAATCTTATTTTCTTGGTATTTATCTGGGAAAAAATATCAATCTAGGGACTTCCCTGGTAGTCCAGTGGTTAAGAATCTTCCTTCCAATGCAGAGGACATGGGTTTGATCCCTGGTCAGGGAACTTAGAGCCCGTATGCCCCAGGGCAACTAAGCCCCTTGGCCACAACTACTGAGCCTGAGTACCACACTAGAGAGAAGATAGAGAGCTGCAACAAAACATCCTGTATGCCGCAACAAAAATCACACGTGCTGCAACTAAGACCCGATGCAGCCAAATAAGTAAATAAATATTTTAAAGAAAAAAGTCAACCTACACAAAAATAGCATGAACAGTACAATGAACCTCCAGTTAACCATCATCCAAATTCAATATCATAAGAAGTTGCCACAGTTTAGATACATTTTAAAATTAAGCATAAATTTAGCTGTGTATTTAACGGTACAAACCAGTCCCTTGAAATAGGTCCAAGGACACTGACAGCTCTGTGCAGAAACAGATCTATTCTCTCCCAAGGGCACACTCCAGGGTATTCCCACTTCTAATTTTAAATTTTTTATAATTTTTCCACTTCATTGGTTATGTAGATTTCTAAAAATTATTACTACATAAATAGTATACCTACATTGTAATCCATTGTTCACTACATGGGAGTTGTTAGTTTTTCTTTTTTTAAAGTTCCCGAAAAAAAAATAAAGTTCCCAGTCTCTTCTTATCTCTGAGGTATTGATGGTTCTTATGAACAGGTTGAGTTGCATCATTTAACACTTTTCTGCATATCCACACAATTACGTGCAAACACACGGTACTAGCTATTAAGCCCTTGTCTCTCAGTTCCAAACTCTCCTCGTTTCATGATGCTGAGATTGTGACTCTGAAAACCACATTTCTCCCTTTACTCCTTAGCTTCCTGTTAGGATCCTTGTATATTTCTGGTTTGCTAATGCACCCCAGGAGAATTACCTGACCCATGTTTCTTTAGTCCTGCAGTGGCAGCCATGGCCCCAGACAGTAGCTAAACTCAACTGCTTTTTGACCAGTTGCAGAACGAGAGTCATCACACCTCCTAACCTAGACTTTTTCTCTTTCAGTTATCTAGTTAGCAAATCTATACCTACTTCATCACTACTAATCATGGTAGTTCATCACAATTAATATTTGATATTTAATCATACATAAAATCATATAATAAAATATAAAACTATGTTATTTCTCTCTTCTGATAACTAGACAATGACACAGAAATATACACATTGGAATTTTTTTCTTCTCCTTATACATGTATGCTTTACAATAAACGGAATAATCCATGCCCATTACTTTGAAACTTGCATTTTTTCACTTGTTTCATGGACTTCTTTCCAGATCAATATATATAACACTAGGTTAAGTCTTCTCAGTAGCTGCACATTCCATTATATGGACAGATTGAAAACTATTCAGTCATTTGCTACAACCAAAAAATGATACAATAAACATCCGGTTCATATAACCCTTTACACTAATTTTCTATTACAAAATTACTGAACATGGGATTACAGTATCAACAAATAAGATATCTGTATTTTTGAGACATTATGGGTGCCTAATTGAACTGGCCATACTCTGCAGTATATTACATACTATCATTACTGGTTCATTCAATACCTTTCTTTTGTTTTCTATTTTCCTCTGTTACTGCTTTCCCATTTCCTTTTCTTTTCTGTAAGTCCCCACTATAGTGTCCTTTCCACAGCCACCTTATTACACCCAACGAAAATTTCTCTATTGTTTAAAAAAGATCCTTTTACGGTTGATTTATTTGAATCAGAACCCAAACAAGATCTACAGCATTGTACGTTGTTTGTTCTGTCTCTTGATTCTCTCAGTTTATTAAAGTTCCCTCTTACCTTCTCAACCAAACCCTCCCTGCCCTGCCATATCATTTATTTGCTGAAATAAATGATTATTTGTCCTACAGAATATTCCAAATTCTGGACTCCCCTTCCCCAGAGGATCTTCCTGACTCAGGAACTGAACCTGGGTCTCCTGCATTACAGGCAGATTCTTCACCATCTGAGCCACCAGGGAAGCCCTAAAATTCACAGAATCGGATTTTGAGTACCTGAAGGTTAAATAGGTCTGCAGCCTGAAAAGACTGTTGGTTGCTCGGTAGTGTCCGACTCCTTGCAACTCCATGGACTGTAGCCCTCTAGACTCCTCTGTCCATGGAATTCTCCAGGCAGGAATACTGAAGTGGGTTGCCTTTACCTTCTCCAGGGGATCATCCCGACCCAGTGATCAAACTTGGGTCTCCCGCACTGCAGGCAGATTCTTCACCACCTGAGCCACCAGGGAAGCCCATTGTTTCCTTTTAAGGTTGCTTAACTTATTCCTCTTTTCACATTTTTTTGTAGACTGAAAATTAGATAAAAGTTTCATTATATTTAAGCTTAATTTTTTTTTTTGTGGCGAATTCTTCATAGGTGGTGAGGTATGCTTCATATTACATCACACATTGTCCTTAATGTCTGATTGTCCCACTTACAATGACATTGAGATTGGTGCATGAATTCCAGTATTGACAGCCTGATCTATTCATTATAAAGTTCCCATCAACCTTTCACCTCACAGTTTTAGCAGCCATTAATGAACATTCCTTAAAGCCACTGTTTTATTAGGGTTTATAAAAATGGTGACTTTCTTATTCTATCATTTCTTCTGCATTTAATTAAAATTCCTCAACAAAGAAGAATCTTCCCTTATCAACTCTTTAATTACCTTAAAATACAGTTCAAACAGAAAAGACAGGCTGGAACCTTTTCTTTAGTAGATTTAACTTGTCCAATACTTCCTACTATATTGGTATGTGGGGTTTTTTTTTAACTTTTAGTTATTTATATTTTGCCAGAAAAAAATTTATTCCCTCCACATTTTCAGTTTATTACAGTGGACAACACAAGATATTCTTGCATAATTCTTTTGACTTCTGCTATATTTCCTTTTTCAAACTTAAAATGGTATGTATATACATGCTTGCATGCTCAGTCACTTCAGTCATGTCTGACTCTTCGCGACCCTATGGACTATAGTCTGCCAGGTTCCCCAGCCCATGAGATTCTCCAGGCAAGAATACTGGAGAGGGTTGCCATGCCCTCCTCCAGGGGATCTTCCCAACACAGGGCCTAAACCTGAGTCTCCTGTGGCTCCTGCATTACAGGCGGATTCTTTACTGCTGAGCCACCGGGGAAGCCCATATGTATACATATGTATGTGTAAACATGTGTGTGCGCACAGACATGCACACATCTGTGTTTGCATTTTTATTGATCTTTACAAAGAATTAATTTAGATTTTATATAGTTTTAATGACCCCAGAAGTTATTTTCCCTTCTATAGGGCACTACCTAAGTACCCACACCTGTTTCACATTTGGAATTAGTCTGGAGGGTGGATAAGGAATTTCTCAGGTAATCTGTAGTTCCAAATCATCTTTCTGTTATGTTTCCTCAGCAGATTTAACTTCCAGTACCTCACTTTACTATACAGAGACAAATTAGAAATCAGGAAAAAATTCCTCCAATTTTTATGTTTCTTGGTCAACAAAGTTCTTTGCATTCTTACCTTAAAAAAAAAAAAAAAACAAACTTCTATTCCCATTCCCTTTTACCACAATGAAAGACGGCACTGCATCTAACTCTCCAACATTTCTAGAGACCTTGATTAATTAACTAATGATTCTCAATTATCATCAGATGCTACCAACTTTCTTCCCTCGGTCTGTCTCTGCCATCTTTGGCAAATAGATACCTCCCTTTATCCTATGTCCCCTTCTAGTTACCTCTACATGTTTTTCTCCCCGTTACAGCCAGCCCACTGAAAACATAATCTGTAGTTTCCACTCACAGTCTTCCTCTACTCCCATCACTTCCTCAATTTCCTCTTGCTAAAGTCAGCAGTGGCTTCTTCCTTGATTAAAAAAAAAAAAATTAAAAAACACTATGCACTCACCCCAGCAGCTGATGATGCTTTTGCCCTCCTTGAAGTAATTTCCTTTCTCAACTTTCTAAGACCCCACTGCACCCCATCTTCACACTTTTTCTGACTATTCTACTTTTCTAGCTATTACTTCTTACCCTCCTCTGTGGATTCCTCTTTCTGGAATAAGGAAGACCTTCAGACGTCAGACTTCCTAGCACCCTGAGCCTCTTTTTCCCCCTTACTTTGGAAGAAAAGGATGCCAATTAATATTTACAGGGTGTTGACTTCCAGAGTGAACTCTAGTCCAAAACATTCTCATAAGATCTTCTGTGTCCACAGTGGACTTGCCTACCTGTCATATAAGCACCCCAAAGGTAAGACGTCCAAATCTGAACTCATTATTTTTCCTCAAAACTTGTTTTCCCTCCCATTCTTCCCTCTTGATAAATGGTACTGCCATCTATCCAGTGATCCATGCCAGAAATCTGGTATGACAGTATGAGATGATGTGATTACAAAATAGAAAAACCACCAGATCTTGCAAGTAAAAAGAAGATTTATCACATGCTTAAGAATAATCTCATGGAAGGCATTTATAAGAATTATAATCAGCTCTCAAAGAGTATCTTTCCTCAAACTCTGTATTTCCCACTTCACTTGAGCTTTTTTTTCTTTGTTTTTTTGTTTTCATCTGTTTCCTCCCTCTGTGAACTAGATTTTTGTGATAATATATGGCTCACTAAGACTACTTTAACTCTAACCCAGCATGACCTTTCAGGCCAAGCCCACATCAGCATTTCTCTGATGTCCCTGTTCATACCAGGAGAGACTCAGACTGCCCCAGCCTAACTGACTCAAATGGTGCAAACCTGTCATGCCTACGTCCTCTGCCTTAACCAGAGCTGTAGATAGGAACAGCTGGTTTTTCAAATGATTTGTGGGAAAGACAGACTGTTATGTCGAGAGTTCTTGACTTTACTCTTCACAAATCCTTCATATCTAAGAAATAATGGTGGAATTCTGTCAAATCTGCCTTTCCTACTGTTTCACAAGTCTAGCCACTTCCTTTCATCCCCCATCCTCACCTCTCAACTTAATGCTGCCCTTTCCTAGATCCTCCCAACATATCCCCACATCCAGTCTCTCTTTCTTCACATCCGACTTCTACAATGTAGCCAGAGTGACATTTTTAAAGTACCAATAATGTCACTTCTTTACTTAAATCTTTTCGTCGGACATGCCAAGGCTGACATACATGTCTGTATGTTAGTTCAAACTCATTATTATTATTATGTTAGTTGCCCATGGCTGATGTAACAGAGTGCCACAAATTTAATGACTTAAAACCACAGAAATATATTCTTTCACAGTTCTAGAGGCTAGAGGTCCAAAATCAGTATGTTGGCGGGGCCATGCTCTCTCTGAAGTCTCTAGGGAAGACTCTTTCTTCCCTCTTTTCTGGATTCTGGTGTCTCCCAGCAATCTTTGGCTTGAGCTGCATCACTCCAAGCTCCGCCTTCAGCTTCACATGACCCCCTTCTCCGTGTGTCTGAGTCCTCTCCTCTTCTTCTAAGGACACCAGTCACTGGGTTAAGGCCCACACTTAATCTGGAATGATTTCACCTTGAGATCCTTAACCAACCTCATCAGCAAAGACCTTATTTCCAAAAGTTCACATTGTGAGGTTCCAGGTATAACTGGTCCCCAAAGTAATTTCTTTCCTCAAACTCTGTATTTCCCAACACAATTTCACTTGATTTTTTTTCTTTTTTTCTTTAACTTTCATCTGTTTCCTCCCTCTGTGAACTAGATTTTTCTGCCAATATATGACTCTCTAAGACTACTTGAACTCTAACCCAGCATGACCTTTTAGGGGGACACTACTCAACCCAGTACAATGGGCTATAGGCCTCTTATGATATGGTGTCTACTCACCTCTCCAGTTTCATCTCTTATCACTCTCCAGCCCTCATATAATCTCTAGTCATAATAGCCTTTTGCAATTCTGAGGCCACAAGACACAAGAAAGACTTACTTCTGGATTTTTTCATTTCCCGCCCACCTCTGTTTAGAATGTCCTTGCCATCTCCCTTTGCCTGACTCTTACAATTTTTCAGATTCAGGGACTCTAGAAAGTTTTCCCAAATCCTACCCATATTGCCATACACTGTCTAATTCCAAATTCTCATTTCACCTTCCATTTACCTCAATCATAGCATGTATCCCACTACTTAGTAATTTTAATTACTGTCTCACTTCTTTTCTAGGTCTTTTTTTCAATTGTTTGCCACTCAAATAATCAGTAAGGGACCAATCACTTCTCGTTTTCTTTTAATTCACTTTTGTACTCTCCATGCCTACCACAGTGCTTAATAGGCACTCAACAAATGATTATAGAATGAATGAATGTCTTTGAAAAGTAGTTCACATATGCTAAGAATTTCCAGGTGTCAAAACTGATATGCAATTGCATCTGTGATGGTTCCTTTATTCAGACTTGTCCGTTAGAGGGAATAATAACTGCGTCTGAGGAAATCGAGGGAAGCACTCCATGAATACTGAGTTTTATATTAGGCAGTATTAAATTATCCCATTTAGTTTTGCTGTTGCATGTGTTGAAAACCCACTTTGATCTGACCACAGTCCTATTCATTTTGATCATCCTTAGATCAAATAATGCAAGATTCTCAATTATAGCCATAAATTTGAATGATAGAATTACCATATGAATGGGTTTGAATTCCATATTAATGTTAACCTTAAAGAAAATTCTGTGGGTTTTTTCCTAACGCTAAGAAAAGCCTCTACTGAAATTGGAAAATGTGTATACCCACAAGTGAAAGAACTTGAAACAGAGCCTTAAAGAAAAGAGAAAAGTTAAAGTACATAGTGTTGATTACTTTCAGGTAGCTCACCACTTTCATCACCAATAGAATTTAATGACGTAAGCACTCTGAATAAAATGAGGACAGAAAAGATGTTATTAAGAAGATCACGTTCCTTTTAGTTAAATCATTTTTGGAATAAAAGGCTCCCAGGATTCTTGAATGTTTTCCTTTTTGGTTGATCAAAGGATTGCACAAGTATATCGCAGGCATATCTACGTATATATGCCTGAACTAAAGGAGACTACAAGCTAGTTGTGGTTGAAGGGCATCAGCGAGCAGGACATCAACAATGAAGACAGTTGCTGAAGGGCCTTGGCCTCCTGAGCAGCCCTGAGACCCAGTTATGGGGAAGTCCTTGCAGCTGTGTTTAGGGAGTTTTAACAATCTGTCAAAGGGCAGCTGGTAAGATCAACAAGCTGTGGTGAAGTTCTCCAGACTGACACAAACCCAAGCTCCCAAGGAACATCCAGAACAAAATAACTCAAAGGTGGAGAAACTGAGCTGTGATGAGACCAAGAAAGGGATTCTCTGGTGGCCACTGGTTTTCAGATTGTGCTCGGGGAACCCACTCAGCAAAATGGAAGAGGACAACTTGTAGAGAAAAAAAATGACCCCTTTGCTTCACTTCTTCCCTCCTTCCTCTTTTCATATCTCTGTCTCCATCTGCTCTTTCTTCTCTCTCACTCACACTGACTCTCTCTGTTCCTCTCTGGATACTAGAAAACAGAAATAAAAGCAAGACAAATCCCTCCTCTTCACATAACCTTTCCCTACAGCCTATTTGCCTGTGAACGGAGGCCATAGCTGGAAAGAGCTAGATATTCTCTTGTGAGCCGTCAGTCGTGTCCAACTCTTTGTGATCCCATAGACTGTGGCCCACCAGGCTCCTCTGTCCATGAGATTCCCCAGGCAAGAATACAGGAGTGGGTTGCCATTCCCTTCTCCAGGGGATCTTCCCAACCCAGGGATCGAACCCAGATCTCCTGCATCGCAGGCAGATTCTTTACTGTCTGAGCCACCAGGGAAGCCCACAGATATCCTCTTATAGCCCTCAATTCTGAAAATCTATTCACTCATTTTATTCAACGTTCAACAAGCATTTACTGAACCTATGTTTTAGGTATATAATTCGTCTTCCTGATCAGTTATTTTCAATCCCTTTCAAGTCATGCAAATTTTTTTCCCACTAAAAGTTTGCTGATGTTCAATATGGAAACATGAAAGCTGCACTGAGGGAACTGAAGTGGGAACACAGAACTGGCCACCTCCTGCCCTGCCTCTTCTGCAGCCACTGAAGAATGCTATGCGGAGCGTAGCACACACAACCACTGTTGTATGAGGAGCACTCTCATACATTGCAGTGGGACTGTGAATTGATACAATGACTGTGAAAAACAGTCTGGTACATAAAGTGAACAATATGCCCACCCAGTTCCTCCCTGGCTATACACACTCAAGACTGAAACTTATACATATGAGAACCAGGGACATATCAAGAGTAAGCACAGTTTATAAGAGTCACAAAATGAAAACAATTTTAATTTCCAGCATCAGTTGAATGGGTAAGTAAAAATCTGGTATAGAATAATCACAATGAAAAAACCAACTACATGAAGCAACGTGGATGAATCTAACAATGCTGAATGACAGAAACAAGAAAAAATAATATGGATAGTATTTACAAAATGTTCATTTACGTAAAGTTCAAATGTAAGCAAAACTAAATTATACTATGGAGGAAATACCTACTGAGATGGTTTTAAAATAACACTAGAAAGTAGAACAAAGAGGTGATTACCATAGTGAGAAGAGAAGTTACCTCTAGGGAAGATGATAAGGGATTTTAAGGGGAAAGGTCACAGGGAGTTAGTGGGTGATTATATCTGCATTATTCTAATTATTCATTAAACATTGTTTTTATGTTTTATATCTTTTTCTGCAATGTTTCACACTTGCTTAAATGACTAAGCAAACAAAATACCATTGCTTGATTACAGGGAAGTGTGAACAGGAGGGAAAACGACCAACTTCAAAGATTTTGGAGTCTCTAGCTCCTGGTACAATGTCTACTCCAGGCAAAAGACCTATATAGTAATATTGGCTAAACCAAACTGGCCTAGACAATGTGACATGCTTTGAAAGAGTAAACATCTTATGGAGCCTACAGGCTACATCTAAAATTCCCATTTTTACTCCATGTCAAAGACAAAATGCTGCTGTGGTTCTGTGTTTCTGTTTATGTTCAGTTCAGTTCAGTCCTCAGTCATGTTCCACTCTTTGCGACCCCATGGACTGCAGCACCCCAGGCCTCCCTATCCATCACCAACTCCCGGAGTTTACTCATACTCAAGTCCATTGAGTCGGTGATGCCATCCAACCATATCATTCTTTGCAGTTACCTTCTCCTCCCGCCTTCAATCTTTCTCAGCATCAGAGTCTTTTCAAATGAGTCAGTTCTTTGCATCACGTAGCCAAAGTTTTGGAGTTTCAGCTTCAGCATGAGTCCTTCCAATGAATATTCAGGACTGATTTCCTTTAGCATGGACTGGTTGGATCTCCTTGCAGTCCAAGGGACTCTCAAGAGTCTTCTCCAACACCACAGTTCAAAAGCATCAATGCTTCGGCACTCAGCTTTCTTTATAGTCCAACTCTCACATCCATACGTGACCACTGGAAAAACCATAGCTTTGACTGTATGGACCTTTGTTGGCAAAGTAATGTCTCCGCTTTTTAACATGCTGTCTAGGTTGGTCATAGCTTTTCTTCCAAGGAACAAGTGTCTGTCAATTTCATAGCTGCAGTCACCATCTGCAGTGATTTTGGATGTCCCCAAAAATAAAGTCTGCCACTGTTTCCACTGTTTCCCCATCTATTTGCCATGAAGTGATGGGGCCAGATACCATGATCTTTTTCTGAATGTTGACTTTTAAGTCAAATTTTTCACTCTCCTCTTTCACTTTCATCAAGAGGCTCTTTAGTTCTTCTTTGCCTTCTCCCATAAGGGTGGTGTCTGCATATCAGAGGTGATTGATATTTCTCCCTGCAATCTTGATTCCAGCTTGTGCTTCATCCAGCCCAGCGTTTCTAATGATGCATTCTGCATATAAGTTAAATAAGCAGAGTGACAATATACAGCCTTGACGTACTCCTTTCCCAATTTGGAACCAGTCTGTTTATCTTACTACACATTATTTAATTCATACTGAATAAAAAATAATGATTTTCCTCGAGGACATCAGTGTTTTTAATTGATTTTTGTTTAACTCAGCATTGACCTTTAAATTCATACTTTATAAAAATTTTTCTAAATCTAGACAAAACAACTGACCTCAGTTTCTAATGGAGCCAAACACATACTGGAAGTTTGGAGATAGACACATAGTATACATATGTTCTTAACTTTTCCTGCTTCTCCAAAAGCAGGAAACTGATTGGCCAAAGGAAACTCTGATTATTTGTGGGTTTATTTTGTTCCAATTGAGAATTCACTGTGTTCTATGCTATGCAACTAATTTAAAATGCTTCATCACTTACTTTAGATAATAGCTATATCTTTTTATTGGTCAATTATTAATGACAAATCAGATTCTTTACCTGGTTTAACATTGTCTATGATAATAACCAATCCTTTGAAAATTATTAGCTTCAGATCCAATTATAAAAATAGAGACATTTTAATAGTTTTCAATGTTTTAAACACAGAATTAATTGAAAAATAATTTACTTTATATATATATATATCACATATAATGCTGTGTTTTTTCAATAGCTAATTTTATGTATTTGTCACATATAATAAGGGTACAGCCTTAACATAAATTGAAATAAAATGAAGAAAATTTCACTCATAACCCCAAGGCCACCACAAATCAAACTGTTTTCAGTTTTAATTATACAATTAGTTCCCTACTTTTAAACCAATAATATCACTTAAAAAGTTACTTTAGTCTTTGCTCTTCTGTAAATTAGAAAGAAAACTATTTACTATTTTTTGTTTCCCACTTAGTTCAAAATTATATGAAAGATTCACAGCAAATGTTAAAAATTCTATATATGTTTTTATATTCCAGTGTATAAATTGTTCTATGAACATTTACTCATAAGACAAAGATCTGAAATAAAATATATCAAACATAAACCAAAATGAATAAGTAGTTGTGTTTTCTCATATAAACCCTAGAAACAAAAATGTGTTTATTATATTTAATAAGTGATATTATATTCTCATAACTTATCCTCACATCTTTTATTCAGCTATTAAATATAAATAACATGTATTTAAAATTACAGAAGATAATGGTTGCTTATTGCAAGATTGGCTTTTTTTTAATGATATAGAAACTTAGTCAAGCCCCACATCTCTGTGGTTGTTGTTTGTTCTTATATAAAATGAAGCCACAAAGAACTCTATAGTACCTTAAAAGCATCAAGAAACAACCCACTGAAATAGCTTTATTAACTATACATTGGGGAGATTTATTGTATATAGGAAATGTTTCAACTCACTGACTAAAGATAAATGTGGTAAACCAGAAAAATCAAATGAGATGATAACGAAGTCCAGTAAAGGTGGTCTTTGATGTAGAACACAAAGAATGAAAGTGTGATGGTATTCCCTGGTGGGAAGCTTCCATCTAGAATTAGGATTCAAGAGTTCTTAGAAAGAGTCAACAAAGGAAAATACAAAACCAAAACCAAAAATTCCTTAGTCTACTATCTAAAACAAAATGGGAAGCAAGCAAAGGAAAGGAGGGCTGAATGAGACTTATCTTGTGTCTAGAAGCAGATTTTTCTGTCCTCGTCAGGGCTGGGGGGAGTTCATGTGAATGTTGCCACTGCCAGTGTGCTCAATTACTGGAAGAAAATTACTACCCTGGTGTTACGGCAAGAAAACCTTTTATTTGGGGTAAAGAAATTGAAAACAAATTAAAATTAATGGCTACACTATTTTTCAAAAATCCTCCTTTTGTACCTCCATAAGGAATAAAAAAAATAATATATCGTTCACTAATTTTCCCTTGTACTGTATTAATGTTATCTAAATATTGCTGACTTACATGTATGGACCATAATACACAAAATGACCTTACATATTTTTATCATGAGGTCTAAAAACACAAAAAAATTTCATGCTGAAGTCTTAACTGACTTTATCTTTTCTTCTTGCACCAGATCCTGGGACACAGGCTGTTTTTTTCATCCTTCATCCCTGTCTCCCTGGCCATAATCATGCTTGTTTAGGGAATTTTTCTGCTGATCATTCTGGAAAACCTATTTTATATCTCTTCTCTCCTCTCACTCCCAGGTAAGCTCCTTAGGTGTTCCTTGCATTCACAGTATCCATTTTCTTTTTTCTCTTCAATTTCCAGGCTGACTTAGACCCTCACCATCCACTGCAATGAACTTCTAATGGCCTAAGCCAGTGGACAAGAAAGAGGCAAGACTGCAGGCAGATACGGGCATAGCAGAGGAGGCTATTATCCCAAACCCAGGTGGAAGAAAATGGTTGCTGGAAACAGTGATGTTGGTGAGGGCAGACAAGGCTGGATTCCAGTTCTGAGAGAGACAAATCCCAGGTGACTGAGTTGGGTGATGTTGCCACTTCCTGATACCAGGAACAGCAAGTTTGTGTCGGTACGGGAGGTGGAGAAGAGGGCTTTGTTAAACTGGCTCTGAACAGGGAGTTCAGTTCAGTCACTCAGTCATGTCCGACTCTTTGTAACCCCATGGACTGCAGCACACCAGGCTTCTCTGTCCATCACCAACTCCCGGAGTTTACCCAAACTCAAGTCTATTGAATTAGTGATGCCATCCAACCATCTCATCCTCTGTCATCCCCTTCTCCTTCTGCCCTCAATCTTTCCCAGCATCACGATCTTTTCAAATGAGTCAGTTCTTCACATGAGGTGGCCAAAGTATTGGAGTTTCAGCTTCAGCATCAGTCCACCCAATGATTATTCAGGATTGATTTCCTTTAGGATGTACAAGGAAGATCATACTAAACACTAGGGAGGACTTTCCAAAACTAGGTGTTTGATAGAGGGCTTCCCCATCTACAGGGGACAGGAAGCTTTGGCCCCTTAAAGATTTCTGAAAAGTAAAATTAGAAGCCAAATCTTCTTCTTTTCTAGAAACAAAGGTTGTTCATTCAAACAAAAGGATGTAACCCAGTATCAAAGCAACACTTGTGACAATGACTAAGGCTGGAATTGTCTGTCCAGAGATATTGAACTGTTTCTGCTTCAGAAGACTACACTACCACGTGAAAGATAATAATAACAATTATCACGACTCTTCCCTGGTGGTCCAGTGGTTAAAAATCTGCCTGCCAGTGCAGGGGACTAGGGTTTGATCCCTGGTCAGGGAACTAAGATTCCTCATGCCAGGAGCAATTAAGCCTGTGGGCCACAACTAGAAAGCCCACAAGCCTCAATGAAGAGCAAGTGAACTAAGACCCAACAACCAAAAATAAACAAATATTTTAAAAATTATAACAAATATCATTCATTGAGCATTTTGTATACCAGAACTTAAAATATCATGCTAGAATTTTTCATACAGTGTTTTGGCTCATTCTTCATAGCAGTCATACAAGGTAGAGAAATAATACAATTGCCATTTTAGAGGTGAGGATGCGAAAACACACGAAACAGAATTAAATATGTGGCTGAGGTCACCCAGCTGGTAAGTGACAGAGCTAGAAGGTGAACCTAGGCAATCTGATGCCAGAACCCACCCTCCCTATCTCGCAGGTGCATGAATGTCAGTCACTATTCCTCGGACCTGGGTTCTTGGAGGTGATCTAAGAGGATCACAGCTCCTTTGATGAGATAGCTTTGTAGATAAGGAAAAAGGATCTGAAATTTGGGCTATCTAACTGTACATCAAACCTAAGAAAGTGAGGTGACCAACATTATTAAAACACTCCCTATTGCATCCTGGAGAGTGGGATCCTTCCAGTTGTAAGACTGCCTACGCTGGTTTTCCTGCTTCATGAGAAGAACAAAAGAGCCATCTAATCAGAACATCTTGGGAAGGGGCAATATAATCAGTGTACCAGAGAAGGGGTGAAGGGGCAGTTCTTGGATGCAAGGTCTGATTGATAAACAAAGATAAAATCAGTCCCTCTGCAAGAGAGTAAATGGTTGCAATGACAGAAAGAGAGCTAAAGTCTCAACAAAATGAATCCTTAATATTTTACGGGATTAACACTGTGATCTTATTCAAACACATGTTTTGGCCTTTTTTTTTAAAGTAGCATTTTTTTGGACTTCACTGGTGGTCCAGTGGTTAAAAATCTGCCTGTCAATGCAGGAGACACAGGTTCAATCCTTGGTCTGGGAAGATCCCACATACCTCGGGGCAACAAATCCCATCCACCACAAATACTGAGCCCTCCCTCCGGAGTCCATGAGCCATAACCACTGAAACCCATGTGCCCTAGAGCCCATGCCATCACAATGAAAAGTGTGTGCACTGCAACCAGAGAGTAGCCCGTGCTTGTCACAACTAAAGAAAGCCCACATTGTAGCAATGAAGACCCAGAGCAGCCATAAATCAATAAAAATAAAATAAAGTAGCATTTTCACCTTTTCTAACTTACAATTATAAATAAGGTCCACTTTCTTCTTCTCTGATGAATATCACAAAATTTTATCTCTGCTTCCTAAGTGTCAGGACGTCCTCTTCTCCTTACCTGAGAGAGTTCCAAGGCTACAATATCCCCACTGACCACAGGATCTCAAGTTTTCCTTTGGAGAATAAAATGAATCATATAATCTTGGTGTGTTAAGGAACCAGGCTGTGAAAGTCTTTTGGCTACTTGCTGGTAAGCATTTCCTTCCTTCCTTCCTAATTGCCATGCAATGTTGGAAACAACAAATATTTATTTTTAAATTTTGAGTCTCTGGCCTTTTTCTTTTCATACCAAGTGGACACCAGCTTGCGGGCACAGTCTGAAGCCATGCAGACCCTGAGGATGGCCTAGGTAGACTATGGGACGTCTCCTTTACATTGTCTCCAAGCCCCACAGAAGCCATAGTTAAGCTCTGCCCCAAGATATTTTCAGATCAGAAACACTTGATTTTTCTGACAGGGATTATAAACTGGAGGTATCTGCAAGATCCACACCAGCTGTCTCCACCTCTAATCTCTTTCCTATCTAACCTTTAAACATTGGATAAATTTTTGTCTGTAAGGCAAAGTGACTTTCTATAGGAACTCTTCAGCCTAAGAGTCAGGAAAGGCGGTCTCTGAGCTCACATGGAGCAAGGAGAACCCTAGTGGCCAGACTGTGTTCGCTACAGATCATTCCTCATTAAAAGGAACTTTGGTTCTGTGGAGGAGTGGCTGATTCCACAGACTGCTAGGCTCATATCAAAAGAACTTAGGAACCTTCTAGAATAAGCTCTCATTGGCCAAGAATGGTAAATTTGAACATTACTGAGGTTAATGACTGCAACAGATTAAAACATATCAAATGTATTTAAGCCTTGTGTTTAAGATGATACTTTTAAAAAATTCAACTAATTGGTCACTTTTGGAAGGTGCTAGTGAACTGACTCATTACATTTGGAAACTGGTAAACAGAGCAAAGAATTAACCATTACTCCTGTATTTCCTGTACACACTACCTCACAGTAACCAATACTTGATAATTAAATTTGGTCTTTATAGTATTACAGATGGAAAGAAGAAACAACAGAATTAGAATATCAGCATCTTGCAATCTCTAATGAATTAATCTAGTCAATGATCATCAATGAGGCTGCTAACATCACAAAGAACACAACTGGATTTTCTGGACCACAATGACAGAGGTACACACACCACCACTCACAAAATTCTCTTGGAAATTAAAAATCCAATGTCAATCTGGTTAATTACTAGATTCATCTACAGGAAATATAAAGGACAGAAAAATATGGTAAATGACAAGACTGGGATGCAAACTCCAGTGGACAGTGGAAACTACAGGAAATACAACCCAATTTCTTCAACAAAGAAAAACTACAAGGGCAAAAAGAAGGGGGGGGGATGAGATTTATGGGAGTATTAATCAAGGTTCTCCAGAGAAACAGAATCTATAGTATAGATGGATAGACAGACACACAGATCTAGAGAAGAGTGAACTATTATGCAATTGGCTCACTTGGTTACAGGTGACTGACAAGTCCTAAGATCTGCAGTCAGCAAGCCAGAAACATAGGAGAGCTGATGGCATACGTCTACTCCAAAAGCGAGCAGATTCTAGACCTGGGAGAAGCTGAAGCTGAAGTGAGAACCCAAAGGCAGGGGGGGAAATAATCCAGCTTAAAGGCAGTCAGGTAGGAGGAATTCTCCCCTATTCAGGAGATGGGCAGCCTTTTGTTCTATCCAGACCACCAACTGATTGGGTGAGACCCACCCCATTAGAGAGAGCAATCTACTTTACTCCACCTACTTATTTAAATGTTAAAACCACCAAAAACAAACAAATAAAAAACCTCTCACAGAAAAAACAGAATAGTATTTGACCAAATATCTGGGAACTCCATGACCTACTCAAGTTAACATATAAAATTATCTAGCACAATGGAGTAAGTTTGGATTAAAAGAGACTAACTAAAGACATATGTCAATAATAAATGGAACATATTTGGATTCTAATACTGACAAAGCAACTGTACAATTTTTTTAAGAAAAAGGATAAGGAAAATTCGAACACAGGTTATTTGATGATATAAATGAATTCTTTTAAAAACTTTTTAGGTGGAAGAACGATACAGTTAAGTTTTTTAAAATAATTCTACATCTTCAGTAATACACATTTAAATATTTACAGATAAAATCCTATGACATTTGGGATTTGTTTTAAAATAATAACATAATCTGGGGTGGTGGAAATGGAAGGTATAGATATTGGCACTGAGTTGGTAAATAGTGAAGCTAGGTGATAGGTATGTGGAAATTAATTGTATTATTTTCTCTAATTTTGTAAATATTTTAAATTTTCCACATAAATGTTTTTTTTCAAAAAAGAAAGGCATTATTTTTTCAACCTCTAATGAAATAACTAATTAAGGTAAAAATCAGTGGATGATATGAGTAAATGATTAATAGGAAACTTTATAATGAAAGAATCAAGCTTTCAGTTCTGGAATTCACTTATAAATGTTATCTATCAAAGTGGGATAATTGGGAACTTCCTGGAAGTCTAATGGTTAAGATTCAATGCTTCCAATGCAGGGCACATGGGTTCCATCCCTGGTCAGGGGACTAGGATCTCACATCCTTCGCAGTGCAGCCAAAAATTAAAAAAAAAAAAAAAAAAAACACAAAACCTAAGTGGGATCATTGGACATTATGTACATCCTGATATGATGGATTATGAAGTACATAGTACTACTGGTGAAGTATTCTTGCCAAAAAGACCTTATCAAGGGATTAGATCTAATTTTCAACACACGGAACGTTTAGAAGCTAAAGAAACAAGTTAAACCACACCATGAAGAAATATCCATTCAAACTTTTTTGTTGAACCTCCCACAGCACAGCTCACCAGTTTCTTCAACAAATCAGTGGCATAAACAAGTAGGGGAGAGAAGGGAGGAATGTTGTTCTGGATTAAAAATACTTGAGAGAAGGAATTCCCTGCTGGTCCAGTGGTTAGGACTCGGCACTTTCAATGCCAGGTATCCAGTTCAATCCCTAGTACAGGACCTAAGATCCTGCAAGCCAAGAGGCCTGGCAAGCCAAGCCAAAACAAACAAACAAAAAAATACTTGAGAGACATAATACCCAAATACAATATATGGTTATTGTTTGGGAACAAACTAACTGAAAGAAAAAAAAATTGTTGACGATCAGAGAAGCTTTAATAAGAAATGAGTGTTCGATTACATTAAGAAATTATTTTTTATTTTGTTAGTTATGAAAAATTATTATTTTTAGGGTGGCCTATTGGATTATTTAGGGGTGAAATGATATGATGCCTAAGTGTTGCTTTAAAATATTCTAGCAAAAAAATATAAAAGTGCTTCTTGAAAAAAGATTGTTAACTCAGTGAAGAGTACATTGTTAATCTTTTTTACATTTCTGAATAATTTTGGAAATTTCCATAATAAAAAACAAACTGAAACATTATGTGCCATTCTCCATAATTTGGAATAGGTTTGCAAAGTTTGAGCCCAAATTATAGTTTTCTCTTACTAGAGTCAAGGATCAAGATGGACTTCTGTTTTTTGCTTTTCTTGAAGTAGACACCTCAAGTCAACACTCTCTATCAGACTTCAGGTTTTAGGATTACTCCGTCCAGCACTAGTCCAGAGATTGAGACACAACATTTGAGATATCAAGTGGACCATTTTTCTTGGAAATTCCAGACAGAATTTTCTCTCCTCATTTTCCGTCCCTCCCTCTCTACAGGATTCTTCTCATCAGTATTTAATACATTAACAAATTAAAAACAATCCACCCCAGATCAGTGCTTCTGAAAATTTCATAAACATAAGAATCGCCTGGGCATCTTGTTAAACAGCAGATTCAAATTTAGTATGTTTGCAATAGGCCCAAGATGCTGAATTTCTAAGAAGGAGATGAAGAGATGCTGATGTTGCAAATCCTTGAGTCAACATTTGAGGAGAAAGACCCTAGCTCTCATTTCTCACTCTGTGCTATGCTGTGCTTAGTTATTCAGTTGTGCCCAACTCTTTGAGACCCCATGGACTGTAGCCCACCAGGCTCCTCTGTCCATGGGTATTCTCCAGGCAAGAATACTAAAGTGGGTTGCCATGCCCTCCTCCAGGGGATCTTCCCAACTCAGAGATCAAACTCAGGTCTCCCACACTGCAGGTGTATTCTTTACCATCTGAGCCACCAGGGAAGCCCGTGAATATTGGAGTAGGTAGCCCATTCCTTCTCCAGGGATCTTCCTGACCCAGGAATAGTCCTGGGGGCTCTTACAATGCAGGCAGATTCTTTGCCAGCTGAGCTACCAGGGGAGCCCATTTCTCACTCTACATAGAGCCAAACTTCTCAAGAGTGTCCACACTCTTGTCTCCATTTCCTTGTTTCCCATTCCTGCTTCAATCCATTCCCCATTACCTGAATAAAATAGTTCCATACTACAAATCATATGTGTTCTGTGTGTCAGTGTTCATCACACTGGACCTCTCAGTACGTCTGTTGGAGATCCTCTTTGAAGCCATTCTCTTCCACTGCTACTAGGACATCACACTCTCCCAACTGCCTTTCAGTCTCTCAATCAGAGCTTCTCAATAGTCACTGCCAAATCATCTATACATGGTGGAAATTTTTAAAGGTTCAGGCCTGGCTTCCCTTTCTTCTAGTTCTCCTGTCTGTCTGTCTCTGACACCAATCCCAGCCATCCTTTGACTGTGACCTCATGAGACACCCTTTGATCAAGTCACTCAAATTTCTGACCCATGAAAACAATAAGAAATTATAAATGACTACTATTATAAAAAAGCCACTAAGCTTTGGGGTGATTTGGTATATTGAGCAATAGATATTCAGAACATCCCCTGACTTCCACACAGACATCTCCCCAAATAATTCAGGACACACCATCCCAAAATACGCCACGCTGGCATAGTGATTATTTTGAACTGAAGGCACTTGAGAAAAAACAGGTGCAGGAAGGTCTCTCTGCTCTTTCTTTTTCTACTGAAAAACAGGCCATAAAATCTTCCATGAAAAAGGTACTCTTCCTATAGCAGGAAGAAAAGAACATCCTTATCACTAGAAGCTGGAAACTCATGCTGAATTGGATCTGTATAAACTTACCAGAACGGCTTACCAGGTGACACAGTGGTAAAGAATCTGCCTGCCAATGCCGGAGACGCAGGAGATGCGGGTTCGATCCCTCAGTTGGGAAGATCTCCTGGAGGAGGAAATGGCAACCCACTCCAGTATTCTTGCCTGGAGAATCCCATGAACAGAGGAGCTTGGTGAGCCCCACTCCGTGGGGTTGCAAAGAGTCAGACATGACTGAGCACACCCGCATGCAACAACACACACAAAACTCACTAAAATAACCCTTCATCTCTCACTAGTTTCCCCTGTGTATCTTCTGGTCCCTTTCCCCACAATGTAGTGCCCCTACTTCAAACCTCTTGGGCTTCCCTAGTAGATCAGACGGTAAAGAATCTGCCTGCAATGCAGGAGACCCAGGTTTGATCCAGAAGATCCCCTGGAGAAGGAATGGCAACCCACTCCAGTACTCTTGCCTAGAGAACTCCATGGACAGAGGAGCCTAGTGGGCTGTATAGTCCATGGGGTCATAAAGAGCTGGACATGACTGAGTGACTAGCACTTTGACTTTCACTTCAAATCTCTGTCTTATCAATTCTTCAAAAATGTACTGTCTCTTTCTCTAAAGGGTCACCTCTTTGGGCTTTCATTTTCTTGTGAAGATTCCAATATATATGCAAAATTCTGATAAAAGTTTTATGTCTTCCTCTTGTTAACCTGTCTTATGTCAGTTTAATTCTTAGGCTGAGCTGGAGACTCTAAGAGAACAGAAAAGAAATTTTTTTCTTCCCCCTCTCTGGTCCTGTTGTTTACAGGTTTCCCCTCTTGCTGAGTAGTTTGTTGTTTTCATATATAACCCACTTCTCATCTCCAGAAACTTAGCTTCATGTTTGATTATCATTTGTACCTCGAAGTATCCTTCTGTCAATTTTCTGTATTTACTAATCTGTCTTGTTTTGTTCTAGGCACTTGTGCAGTATTTTTTTTTAATTCCCCAAGTGCAGCCAGGGCAGACAAAATACAAACAAGACTGACTCTTACTCATGTATGCATAACTTGGAATATAGATCCAAGTGTTTTATGAAAATAATTACCTGTGATCAAAGCAGAATCGTTAAACCCTGACATGAGCTGTTAACAAAAACAATTTGTTTTCTTTAAAAGACCATTTAAAGAATTAGATACAAAACTATTTAGGGATCTAAGTGGTAAAGATAGTTCTAAAGCTAGGAGAAAGGTCTGAATGGCCAGCGGTCTGTGGAGAATCGAATTTTAAAGACTGATAGAGGCCTGGATTAATTATATCTTCACCCAAAACATTGTTTTTGTATATACACTTCACCTGCTCATTCTCATCAAGTAATAAATGGATACTTTTTCTAGGATTTTATTTCTCTTGGCCTTGACCTACACTCAGCATGGAAAGAGTGGGAGGAACTAAAAGAATCTTTGTCAGAGTAAAGGAAAGAGGGAGGAGTAGAAGAGGGTGAAAAAGATTAGAAATGCCCAAGGTGGGAGGAAATGGAGAGAGAATGACACACGCAGTAAGGGGGTGGGGGGGGTCGCATCCTGGATAAGGTCACGTGGAATTCCCTACAGGGGGCTTCCATCAGCATACCTCTCGCTTAGAAAGAAGAGCTCTCTGCCTTGTCTTGAGAGGAATGTTGGTCATGAATGTAAATAAATAAATAGAAAAATGTCATTGTAGTGTAACCCCTAAAGACACAGCATTATGAGCAACCAAGCCCAAGAACTGCAACTACTGAAGCCTCTCACTCTGGAGTCTGCGGGAGACAACTACCGAGCCTGAGCCATGCTGCAAGGAAGGTCCCAGGTGCCGCAGCGAAGACCTGATGCAGCCAAATAAATAAATATGCAGCTTTATACACCTCCAGGTGAGGACGTGTAAAACACAGAGAATGTGCAACTGTCCTTGCGGTCCACTGGTTAAGAATCCACCTTCCAATGCACGGGACACAGGTTAAATCCCCGGGCCACGTGCCTCCAGGCGACTAAACCCACGCACCACAATCAGAGCAGCCTGTGCCCCGCAACTACTGAGCCCATGTGCTCCAGAGCCTGCCGCCCTCAACAAAGGGCCCGAGCACAGCAACAAAGACCCAGTGCAGCCAGAAAACAACCAAAACCCAAAGAAGGAATCTCTGAAAGTAAATACAATAATTGGGTTTTGTGAGAGAAAGGAGAGGGAAAGAAGAGGCGAAGGGGAGGGGAGAGAGAGACAGTGAGGAAGTAATCCTTCAGAAATTCTACCAGGAAAAAGAAGGGGAAAAAAGACCAAGGTCTGTGTCATTGACAATGCAATGTATTGGAACATAAAATAAACCAGTGTCTCAGTCCCTAGATATATTAACACAATAAATAACTCACCTAAGGTAATGCATACTTAATAGATAAGGTCCAAACTGAACCACCGAAATAATTTAGAATGAACATAAACAGCTTCTGATATTAGGATCATTGAGTGTGATGTGTTCTGAGAAAACAGTTCTCTTTGTTTCTGACAAATACCACATCTGAGATGACATCCGAATAATATATTTAGCATCAATAATGCATTTTCAGAAGGAATGTGTTATCCTGGATGCAAATTTTCAAATAATAAACAGCACTTCTTGTTGTCACCTCCCATTATGTGTCTTTCGTCACCTATTTAGCCAGCTGGGCCGCTATGCAGGCAAAAGCAAACATGTAACAGATGTTCCTAGAACTTAAAGCATGAGATGTTTTCAAACTTGGCTAGCTACACTGGTTGGAAATGAAAGGTGTCTGCACTAGAAAACAGCTTAGTTTATCCATTAAGACTGGCAGATAATGGAATAAAATCCACCACCTGCTAGTTATGTGATCTTGAGCTAAGTTACTTAACTTTCCAAGCCTCAGACTTATCATCTATAAAATGAGAAATTAGGACTTCCCCGGTTCTCCAGTGGTTGAGAGTTAGCCTGCCAACGTATGGGACATTGGTTCAGTCCCTGGCCTGGGAACTAAGGGACTAAGTCCCTGGTCAGGGGCAACTAACCCTGTGAGCCACAACTACTGAGGCCCCTGTGCCTAGAGCCCACTCTCTGCAACAAGAAAATCACCCCGATGAGAAGCTCACACGTTGCCAAGAGTAGCCCCTGCTTGCTGCAAGTAGAGAAAGCCCATGCACAGTAACAAAGACCTAACACAGCCAAAAATAAATAAAATAATTTTTAAAATAAAATGAGAAATCATCCCTAATAATAGTATGCACTTCCTAGGATAGTTGTGACAATTAAACAAGTTAATCCATGTAAACCCTTAATAACAAACATACGTGGCACAAACTAAATGTTCCACAGACGTTACCTACTTATTCCGTTTTTCTGAATTGCATATGTAAGTGCTTTGGCTTCCCAGGTGGCACAGTGGTAAAGAATCCGCCTTCCAACACAGGAGATACAAGATACTCAGGTTCGATCCCTGGGTCAGGAAGATCCCCTGGAGGAGGAAACGGCAACTCACTCCAGTATTCTTGCCTGGAAAATTTCATGGACAGAAGAGCCTGGTGGGCTACAGTCCATGGAATCACAGAGTTGGACATGACTGACTGAGGATACACACACAAGAGCTCTAAACAGTAAGGAAAGGATGTGAAAGCAAGTTGGTTTAACGCAATGGTTCTACAGAGCTGCTGCTGAGGCTGCTGCTTGGTGGAAGAAGGATAAGGAGGAGAAGGAGAAGCAGAAGGAGGAGAAGGAGGGGTAGGGGAGGGGCAGCAGGAGTCAGAAGAGAAGGGGGAGGCGTGTGAGTGGAGACGTTCAACTCCTATCCTCTATACATGAAAGTTCTGTGTAAAATTTCAATTAAAAAATAACTAGTTATTTTAAAATAATTTAAAATAAGGGATAGTGGGGACAGCCTTTGATTGTAGATCTGCAATCTTTGATTGCAGATTTGCAATTATGTATCTATAATAAACTCTAAGAAAGCTAGGGATTAAAAAGGACCTACATGATACGACAATTGATATCTACAAAAAACCTAGAGCAGCTATATACTTATTAGTAAAATGCTAAAAGATTTCTCTCTGAGGTAAGAATGAGAAAGGGATGTCCGCTCTCCATTCAATGTTGTACTAGTCAGTGATGCCAAGCAGGGCCCTGTGGAACTCCCAGGCCCAGAGAGCTTTTCGTCCCCCATTTCTTACAGGTAAAACTTCAGTCTTCATGACCTTCTCTGAGTTCCAAAAGACAGAACAGTTGCTGATCAAGGCAGGAACAGCCATGAAACCACCTAAGACAAGACTAAAGGGACCAGAGAATCTCACCAAGGTTATGAGATGTAACCACCTGATACTCTGCACTCACCATAAACCTGTCAGCAAGCCCATCCTTTTGAAACTTTGCAGAAGAAAGAATACAAGATTGTCACTGCCTTAACCCTTATTACATAGCCCTGACTGACTACACAACCTCTCCCTAATTCCCAGAGAGAGGGATCACAGCTCTTGAGGCACTAGCCTACTGTGTGCCCCCTTTGCCTGGCAAAGAAATAGAGCTACTCTTTCTTTCTCCTCCATAACTCTGTCTCCCTATTTCTGTTCGGCATCAGGGCACAGAGAGCCAAGATTTCGGCAGCACCAAGAGAAAGAAATAAAAGTTACAACGATTGGAACTGAAACATTATGTGTGATTAATTTCAAATAATATAATTTTAAACACACAAATTCAAAATAGCCCCTAGATAAATTAGAATTAATAAAAATTTCATTAAAATTGATGGGTACAGGACTTCCCTGGTGGTCAAGTGGTGAAGAATCCACCTTTCAGTGCAGGAGATGTGGGTTTGATCCCTGGTTAGGGAACTAACATCCCACATGACGAAGGGCAACTAAGCCCACAAGCAGCAACTACTGAGCCTGCATGCCACAACTAGAGAGCTCACAAGTTGTAACTACTGGCCTGCTTGCCACAATGAAAGAACCCACATACAAAGATCCTACATAGCCAAATAAATAATTTTTTAAAATAAAAAAATATTGATGGGTGTGAAATACAAAGCTCAATTCTATCTTGATACCCAAGCAACAAATAGAAAATAAGTTTTTTAAAAGAAAACTTTCTACACTTTCAAAACATCAAATGTGGTAGCAAATTCAGCAAATGAAATGTTATTGGGATACATTTTTAAAAAACAAAATAGAGGGATATAACATGTTCTTAGATTAGCATGCTTAATGTTAAAAGGATGTCAAGTCTTTCTAAATTGACTTTCAGTTTAATATAAATTCAACCAAAATCTCAACAAGAATTTTGTAACTTGAGAAGGTAATACTAAAATTTACATGAAAATGCAAATAGCTAAGAATAGTCAAAGACCATTTAAGAAGATTGGAGGGACTTCCCTGGTGGTACAGTGGATAGGAATCTGCCTGCCAAAGCAAGGTACACGGGTTCTATCCCTGGTGCAGAAGATTCCACATGCCACAGAACAACTAAGCTTGTTGTCATATCTCAGATATGTAAAAGAAAAAAAAATTCCCATAAAAAACTCAATTTTTTAAAAGTTATCTCCATGAAAAAATAGGCAGGAGACTTGAAAGTCACCTCACAGAAAAAGATACACAAATGGCCAGTGACATATGAAAATATGCTTTAACTCATTAATAATCAAGGAAATCCAGATTAAAGCTCTAGTGATATACTCGTCATGTTTGGTCACTCAGTCATATCGGACCCTTTGTGGCCCTTTGGACTGCAGCCTGCCAAGCTTCTCTGTCCATGGGATTTCCAAGGCAAGAATACTAGAGTGGGTTGCCATTTCCTCCTCCAGGGTATCTTCCCAACCGCAGGATCAAACCTGTGTCTTCCATGTTTACTGTATTGCAGGCAGATTCTTTACCTGCTAAGCCATCGGTAACATTTCAACATTATACTACACCTTTAAATATAGCTTAAAATTAAAATAATTCAAAGTATTAAGTTTCAACAAACTTAACTCTAATGGACAAACCTGCTGAAGCTGAAGCTCCAATATTTTGGCCACCTGACACAAAGAGCCAACTCACTGGAAAAGACCCTGATGCTAGGAAAGATAAGGCCAAAGGAGAATGGGGCAACAGAGGATGAGATGGTTAGAAAGCATCCCTGATCCAAGGGACGTGAATTTGAGCAAACTCCAAGAGATAGCAGAGCACAGGAGAGTTGG
This sequence comes from Antilocapra americana, assembly GCA_007570785.1. Classification (NCBI taxonomy): domain Eukaryota; kingdom Metazoa; phylum Chordata; class Mammalia; order Artiodactyla; family Antilocapridae; genus Antilocapra; species Antilocapra americana. The sequence continues at coordinate 6,733,520 of ML661338.1, read as the reverse complement.
AGCCTGGCATGCTGTGGTCCATTGGGTAACAAAGAGTCAGACATGACTTAGCGACTGAACAACAACAACAGAAGTTTTAACAAGGATGTGAAGCAAAGAAAACTCATCTGCTCCTAGTGGGAGTGCACAACGGTATAAATATGGGAAATATTTGGCATTCTCTATTAAAGTCAAACATGCACATACCTATGTCCCAGCAATTCCATTCCCAGATATGTATCTAATAGAAAATTAACCAAGAACATGTACTGAAGTGTCTATAGCAACATATTTATGATATTCAAAAACTGGAAATAACACAATGCCCATCAAAAAATGTAATCTATAAATAAAGTGTGGAATGTACATACAGTGAAATACTACATAGAAATAGCTACATGAATCAATATGGATGAATCTTACAAACATAATGAGCAACAAGAACAGTCAGACATTGATCACATACTGCATAATTCTGTTTACATAAATGTCGATGAAAAATTAATCAGTTGAACTACAAAAGGAAAGGAAATTTTTATTTGAACTCAATTTAAGGATTATTACCCTGGAAGAGCATCTCAGAAAGCTCTGAGAACTGTTTTGCTTGGTAGAAGTCAAGACACAGTTATATAAGTTCCTTGACACAGAGGGCTGTATATCCAATGGCATATTCTTGACAGTTTACATAATCCAGATCTAATCGCCATCACCGTGGGTCATGTGTCCCTTACAAGATCAAAAAGGAATGTTATCTTCTAAGAAGTTATTTTGTTGGAACTGGGAGAATGTTGCTCTTTATGGTTGAGCAGGTATTCCTGCTGATGGGAAAGAAGGTCTGGTTGATACTTAAAATGCAGATACACACTGCATAGTGGGGGAAAGGAGGCCAAAGGGCAGAGAACTTTATGTTTAAATTTTTTCTTGTCATGCCATAAAATATGAGTTTTATTTCACATAAAGTTTAAACAGGCATAGCTAAGCTGTGGTGTTAAAGTCAAGAGATTACTTTGGGGGATAATTGGGAAAGAATATGAGAGAGGCTTCTAGGCTGTTAGCAATATTCATTTTTCTGACCTGGAAGTTGGTTAACTTTATTTTGTGATAATCCAATAAACTATTCTCTGATGGCTTGTATATTTTTCTGTATTTTTCAAAATATTTTTAATTTTTAAAAGCAACTTCATTAAGAAATTGTTAGCATACAATAGAATGTACCATTCTAAGACTCAGTTCCTTGAGTTTCAGGAAATATATACAAGCTGTGTAACTACCATTACAAAATCAAGATATAAAACATATCCATCACTCTCAAAAGCATCTATCAACCCCACCCTCTCCTTGGCTCTGGGCATCAACTGACATGAGATAGACTAGTTTTAGTTTTATGGAACTCCAAGCATATACCATGTACTCTTTCGTGTCTGGCTTCTTTCACTTAGTATAATGTTTTTGAGATAATCCCATGTGATAGCATTTTTCAGCAGTTTGGTCCTTTTCATCTCTGGGTAGTATTCCATTGTATGGATGTACCACAATTCATTGATCTTTTGATTTATTGACAGATATTTATTTCCAGTTGGGAGATATTATAAATCTCTCAAACAGGTTCTCTAAACCTGTTTACACATTTTTGTGTCAATATATATTTTCATTACTCTTGGATATATGTTAGCTTTTTAAAATTAAAAATAATAAAAAGTAAAGTAATTCAAGTGTAAAAAGGCACAAAGGGCTAAGAGTGGTGGGAGAGACTTGAACATGTGTAAATGTGGCTGGAGGCAGCCCTCTTTGCATGGTGAGCAGCACCTGTCTCATAAACACTGCTGATATCTCCACTGATTCATCCTGTGACACTTGGGGACATTGGGTCTCAAGTGCCTCCTTTTCGAAATGAGTGTGATAGCAACCCTTGACCTATTCACCTGACAACTGGAGGAATCAAATAAGGTAAGTATGAGAAACTGCGGTGGAAATATAAGGCTTTACAGCACTACATGAACGTGCCAAGCTTAGCATCTGTTTTCTTCAGAAGATTAAACTACAAAAGCAAAAGTAGGAACAGCTTTGGATGGAAATGCAGTATACATGACCTTTGAGGCCCTGTCATATCCGTAACTGAGGCCCTGAACCAAAAAGTTACTTATACCTGACATGAATTAAAACAGTTTTGATGACGTATGGCCCAACTAACAAATGGCAAAGCTGTGTTTAGTATATTAATACAGTGAATCTATAGGTAGACCGAGATCCAAGTATACTCATTTTGAAAAAAAAAAAATTTAAAAATCATAGCTCTTATGATTTTTATAAGGTATAGAGCTTATCAAGCTTTTAAATGTATTCTCACTTTATTCAACCAGAGTGCCACTCTACTGAACTTCTTGATGCAGAAAATGGACCACGTTGTAGAAAAGGCTATACTGAGAAACTCAAATAGAGGACTTCCTTTGTGGTCCAGTCATTAAGAATCTGCCTGCCAATGCAGGGGACTTGGGTTCAATCTCTGGTTGGGGAACTAAGATTCCACACGCCAAGGAGCAGCTAAGCCCGAGGGCCACAACTACTGGGCCCACACTCTACAGCCCATGCTCCAGAACAAGAGAAGCCACTGCAATGAGAAGCCTGTGCACCGCAAGGAACTAGAGAAAGCCCACACGCAGCTGCGAAGATCCAGTGCAACCAAAAATTTAATTAAATAAATAAATCTTAGGTGAAAAAAAGGACTAGCAAAACACCAGACTTCCTTATACCCCAGCAAGCAACTGAAATTGCCTTCTTAAGAGTCTGACTTGACCAAAGAAATCACTGCAGCAAACCCACTCACCTTGGTGTCTTTGTCACAGTTTCGGGAAAGCAACTTTTAATTCGTCAGGGTCCATCTGCCCCCTGTGAGAAGTCAGCAATGGATTCCGGAACTAGCCCAGGTCTGGATGACGTGGTCACAGTTCTGCTTGAGCAGCACATTTTCCATTCTCACTTGCGTTTCGCACAAGGTCCCATCCAGCAGGGATGGAACTGGTCTTCCGGATGTTTATCCTCCAAGGTTTCAGTCTAGAGGGTCACGGTCTCTTCTTTAGAAGCGTCATTCAAAGGGTTTTGCTAGGAATCCAAAGCTAGGGACCCACATGTGGCAGACGCAGCCATCCCCAGGAACCTAGGCAGTTGTCCTGGTGGGACCTGCAACCCTGGCTCCAGCGTCCCTCCCATCAGGCAGCAATGCCCTGTCTTTGAGTTCAAAACTCCCCAAATATTTAAGAACAGGGTGAGATAATCTGCCTTTTTCCTTCAGGTGACCCCACAGCCAGGATGCACATTATCAGCATACAGGTTATCAGCATGGGAGATGCCTTTGACCAGAGCTGGGCCACACTGATGTGGAGTCGGTGAGCCAGAGATGGGGTGTGGAGAGGCACGTGACCTTGTGCCTGTAAACACTTAACAGGGGTTGCGGGGGAGGAGGCACGTGACCCTGAGATGGGCGGCCAGGCGAGCTGGTGAGCTCGGAAGTTGGGGGGAGTGCGCTCGGGCGCACATGCGCAAGTGTGTGTAGGGGGGCGTGAGAGGGGACGAAATGTGCCCCAAGGCCAGGGAGGCATGTGACCCTCAGAGAGGGGTGGAGGGTACACGACCCGAAGGCAGGGGTGGCGCAAGTGACCCAGAGGCTGGAGGTGGAAAAGTGGATGGCGGCGGAGGAGCCTGCGCCTTGGATGTAGCAGTGTGGGAGTCCACGACTCCCGGAGATGGGAATCACGTGACACAGACCCCGGCTAGTGACCCAGACATCGGGGTGTGGGGGCACGTGACCTGATGGGGAAGTGAGCCGCACTGCGCATGAAGCGTTTAAACTTCAATTCTCTGAGAAGCCCAGGGGCTGGGATATTTATTATGTGGAAAATTGAGTGAACAAATGAAGAATGAGCAATACTAAAAAGAGAGTGACATCTCCCAAGCTGCTATTGAGTCTAGTAAAGAAGTCAATGATTGAAGGGGTGATGATAACCACCTTGATGCATAATGAGTTTGATTTCATTTCTGTTCCTGACGGCAAGTTTGGTGAACAGTTTGCAGTGGTATGAAAAGTAGTGCAATATACAGTTAAGGAAATCCTTCAGTTTATGCCACTTAGTACCGATTTTTCAATCACTGAAAGAAATCCGATGACAATTTCCTTTTACATGAAAAAAAAAAAAAGCGAAAATAGCATTCAGCGTTTGCTTTGTGGCAAGCAGCGTGCCCCCAGCAGCTAGAGTGGCACCACCAAGCTCATTCCCAGGAGCTTACATTCATCATCTTAGCTTCAAGCCGCCCTAGCTTTGCACTGTGTCTGTGAGCATCCTTGCTTTTTTTCCATTTTATTTTGTGCATCCCTTAGCAACATGTGAAGTAAGGTAATTGCTTCTTCACTTTATGCCATTTCGATTTAGGAAAAGCGTCCTAGGAACTCTCTACTTGTGGATAGCAAGAGAAACCTGTAACACAGCAAGGAAATTAGTGCTTGTTTTGCCATTGCCTGGCTAGGGGATTGCCAGGAATTGTCTACAAAGAGACACTCTGGGTCTCAGCTTCCAGCGTAGGCTTTGAAGCCTTCTCATCTGTCTTTTCCCCCTGAATTGTCTCAGTCCTGCCAAGGTTTCCAACTATAACCTTTACATGGATATGCCCCTCTCTATGAAGTCACTAACTCTGAGCTATAGACTTAGTGTCACAAATAACCTCTTCATTATAGGGTCACCGACTGTCACACTTTGCCCAAGGATGAGGGGACTTCCAGGACATGAATTTTCATTGGTAAAACTGGGCAAGACCCAAGCAAACTAAGATAAGTTGGTCACCTTACTATTAAATAACTTCGGAGGCACCTAATACTCAACATAGCTGAAATTCATTGATCTTCTTCCTCTTCAGTATGATTTCTCCCAGTATTCTTTCTAGCAGTGGGCAGCATCATTGTCCACACTGACTCCCATGTTAGAAACTTTGGGGAGTCTTCACAAGTCTTTCTCATTTACCTCTCCCACTAAATGGAGTTCTATTTATGGCTATTTTGGAAACTGTTTAGTTGGTTTAACTTCATCATCTCTTGCATGGACTCTTGCAAAGGCCTCCTATTATGAAATGATACCAAAAATATTCCCCCTCAGCACATCTCATTACTTACATTATCTGTATTTGTGTTTATTAATAAAAATTATTAATATATCTTGATTTCAATGAAAAGTTGAAGAAGTGTTCCAGAGTAATAAGTCATGACAGAATTCTAGATTCGGGGGAAAGGGGAGTTGCTATTAAGGATAATATGGAAACAATTAACATAAAGTGAATATGGACATATATTAGATAATAGTATTTTATCAACATTAAATTTCTTGAGTTAGATCATCACCCTGCAGTTATTTTTAAGTGTTTAGTTTTTCCCCCAGTTAATTAATTTATTTAGCTGTAACACACAGCATCTTTGCTGGTCATGCCAGATCTTTGGTTGCTGGACACAGACTCTCTAGTTGTGGCACAAGGCTCAGTAGTTGCAAGTCAAGGGCTTAGATGCTCCAAGGCATGTAGGATCTTAGCTCCCCAACCAGGAATTGAACCCATGTCCCCTGCATTGTAAGGCAGATTCTCAACCACTGAACCACCAGGGAAGTCCCCACTCTGCAGTTTTGTATCTGAATGTTTTGTTCTTGAGATTTACTATCAGTGGGAGGAGGGGATAAACCAAGAGTTTGGGATTAAAATACACACACTACTCCATAGTGTAGGTAACTGACGAGGACCTACTGTATAGCACAGGAACTATACTCAGTATCTTGTAATAACCTAGAATCTAAAAGAATCTAAAAAAGAATATATATATTAATATAGTAAAAGAATAAATATGTAACTGAATCACTTTGCTATATACTTGAAACTAATCCAACATTGTAAATCAACTATATTTTAATTAAAAAATTTATGAAGATTTACTAGCTGGGTGACAGGCCATGATCTCAGCAACTTACTCTCATATTTCTGGCAAAATAATAATAACAATTGGAATAAGAAAGGAATGAAATAGAAAAAGGTATCTTAGATGTGTGTAAGTACTTGGCAACATTGGTGAAACATTAACTAATCACAAACTACTTAGTGCCCAAATGTTTTGTGTCAGGCAGTGTGTTCAAAGGTCTCATTCATGGCAAATGCAATGAAGATCTGAGGTCTAGTGGCAAATCAACGTAAGTTGTAAAGTTGGAGGTATACCATAAGGCTTTTCCTGGCCTAAATGAGGATGTTGGGGTCCCATGAACCAAAGTTCTGTGGAAGAACAAAGGAAATTGCCAAGTAAGTGCTTACCAAAGTAAAGCTTAGAAGAATAAAATAAAGGCAGAAGTAGCAGATGTTGTCTGTTGCAACACTGCCTTCCACTTCCTATTGCATCCATTCACCATTGCAACCCAACTTTCTGCTTTCTGAATTTTTTCCAATCTTTGACCCTAAGAAGTGAAATCTTGAAAGGGTGAATCTAACATATAGGGTCAACTGGCTTTACATCTTAAAGAAACCGGAGGAGACGACCTTGCTAATAATATTGCACTCCTGAATCATCGAACCATTGACTAGAGATCAGTTCTCATGGGGCTGACCCATGAGAAAAGCACCTGTTTTGTGAATCTGAGGCCTTAACAACTTTCCTTCACAAAGAGTCACTTTCCAAGATGTGGGACTAGAATGACATTGTGTCATCCTGACACTGCATTTGAGTTTCTCTAAAGCCCAAGTCTAAAACTTAAGTGGTCTGCTGTCACATTCAAACTCTGAACAACCTGGCTTTGAACTCTGTCCTATGTCTAATCTCTATGCCTACTATTCCTGCAAGCATAGCTTAACTTTCAGCCATATCTAAATATCTAAATACCCTGCCCAACACTTATCTGTTTATGGCCCCATACTCTTATTTCTACTGGATCACCCTTGTCCACCAGATATGCAAGAAACCTCACTTTGCTTGAAGTTTATACCAAATAATTTTTTGTCTTTGAAATATTTTTTTCCTTTTATTTGGCTTATTTTTATTTTTTAGTGGCCCCACAGTGTGGCACGTGGGATCTTAGTTCTTCAACCATGAGTCAAATCCATATCCCCCGCATTGAAAGCACAGAATCTTCATGACTGAACTGCCAGGTAAGTTCCCTGCTCTTGAAATCTTTACTAAACATTCTTGTAATTATTCCAAACAGAGGTTGACTCATACAAAATTTTATACAAACTTTTATTAAAATTTTTATTTTGTATTATTGTAAGTTTTCATGTCTGCCCCCTTCAATAACTCCTTCAAGGCCCAGACTGGGTCATAGCAATTGTTTGGGTCATTTCCATTCCTCTCCTACAGCACCTTTAACCTCTCATAGCTCTGTCCTTATACTGATACAATGCCAGCTTTCCAGTGTCTTGTCCTGCCCACTTCAACACCTATCCCAGTCCTTTTCAGGGAATTTGTTCTCTTCTCATCTAGATCTGGTGTTTTACTAGCTACTGACCTCCATACACTTATAGTGAGGGAGGAACAAGTATAACTCCATCATTCCAGGTAGCCAGGAACCTCCACGGTGTGTGGTACACTTTCCTTAGCATCACTCAGCCTGAAGGTTTTCCCAGTTCACTGACTATTGCACAGGTGTCTGTAGTGCTTAGCACCCAAGCTGGTGTGAAACCTACCCCTTTCCCTGCTTATTACAGCAGATTGGATACTCTGGATGTGGGATGGACCCCCTCTGTTAGATGAAGCTATAAATAAGGGCAGAAATGCAAATGGAAGTAGAGACTACAAGTAAAAGACCATTGTGTAATCAGTTTGATTTCTGAGTATGTACAAAACGATGCATGAGACTGGTTCAATCCCTGGGACAGGAAGATGCCCTGGAATAGGAAATGGAAACCCACTCCAGTTTTCTTGCCTGAAAAATCCCATGCACAGAGGAGCCTGGTAGGCTACAGTCCATGAGGTCACAAAGAGTTGGACACCACTGAGCACAAGCATGAGCCACTGCCAACTGGAAGAGACAAGAGCCATACCAGCCACACACCCCCACCCCACCCCACCCCACCACCCCACCACTGCATGTTGCTCGGACTAGACTTGCCCCTCTCTGTCTCTTGCAGTCCCTTGGAGAATGGTGTATGAACTTTATAGTGGAGTTTGAGTTTTCTCCAGAAACAGATTAAAGGGTGGAGCCCTATGGAATGGAAAATACTGGGATATATGCCATGGTTACAATTAAAGGAGTGTCTGGTTTGGGGAGTAAACTATATGGCAATTCTGCCATGGGTGTATGGATAACCAGTTTTCTTGGCAACAGATGGGAGAAAAGAATAATCGGTTCTTACAATATACTAACCCTTTGCATTCATGACCTGATTGAATTCTCAAAATAGTCCAATGAACCATGAATTATTTTGATTTCACAGATGTGGAAAGTAAATCTGAGGTCAACTTATTAATTATTCTAACAGCAAATTAGTGACAGAGTCAACACTGAAATTCAGATTCATCTAACTCCAAAAGCACCATGATATAATACCCCAAAATGCATACCCAAACATAGTTTATTCATTTATTCAAAAGATATTTGTTGTGTTCCCACTGGCAGCAGGTACACACTGGGGGTTTAATAATAAGGTAAAACAAAACAAAAACACACTTGTCCAAATGAATCTTACAGCCTAGTGGAAGAATACACATCAATCAAATCATCACACAAATAAAAATATAAAATTACAGCTGTGAATAGTACCAGAGGGAAAAGTCCATGATGCTATAAGAATGTGTAATAAGATTCTAACCTAATGGAGTAAATGTCTGTCTTCACCCTTTCAGCATTCCCTCTTCTAGAAACTACCCTTCAATTTTCTTCTAGAGAACCTCTCTTCCTCGTCTTCCAATTGCACTTCAGGTGGAACTGACCTCAACACTGACTTCATTGACGGTCACATGACTAATGAAAGCAGAGGCATATCACATTTTAATGTGCTTTACTTTAGAATGCTTCCAGATATCACATTTTTAATAAACTGAAGGCTTGTGGGAACTCAGCATTGTCAGATGATGTTTAGCATTTTTCAGCAATAAAGTATTTTGAATTAAGGTATGTACATTTTTTTAGACATAATGCTGTTGCACACTTAGTAGCCTATAGTATGGTATCAGTTCACTTCAGTTCAGTTTCTCAGTGTGTCTGACTCTGCAATCCCATGGACTGCAGCATGCCAGGCTTCCCTGCCCATCACCAACTCCTGGAGCTTGCTTAAACTCATGTCCATCGATTTGGTGATGCCATCCAACCATCTCATCCTCTGTTGTCCCCTTCCTCCTGCCTTCAGTCATTCCAGCATCAGGGTCTTTCCCAAGGAATCAGTTCTTCACATCAGGTGGCCAAAGTATGGTATAAACATAACTTTTATATGCACTAAGAAATCCAAAAATTCACAACTCGCTTTATTGCAATATTTGCTTTATTGTGGACATCTAGAACTGGACCTGCAGTGTCTTTCAGGAATACCTGTCCTGCACCATAACCACAGTGACTGGTTCAAAAATGTGAGCTGTGGCTCATATATACAATGGAATACTACTCAGCTATAAGAAAAAGAAAACATATTTGAGTCAGTTCTAATGAGGTGGGTGAACCTAGAGCCTATTATACAGAGTGAAGTAAATCAGAAAGAGAAAAACAAGTACTGTGTATTAACACATATATATGGAATCTATAAAGATTGTACTCATGAACCTATTTTCAGGGCAACAATTTGCAGAAACACAGACATAGAGAACAGATATATGGAGAAGGGCGGGAGAGAGGAAGGAGAGGGTGAGGTGAATGGAGAGAGTAACATGGAAACATATACACTAACATATATAAAATAGATAGCCAGTGGAAATTTGTTGTATGACTCAATGAAACTCAAACTGGGGCTCCGTGACAACCTAAAGGAGAGTGGAGATATGTCTCAATTCAGTTCAATCGCTCAGTCATGTCCAACTCTTTGCGACCCCATAGACTGCAGCATGCCAGGCCTCCCTATCCATTACCAACTTCCAGAGTTTACTCAAACTCAGGTCTATTGACTTGGTGACGACATCCAACCATCTCATCCTCTGTCATCCCCTTCTCTCGCCTTCACTCTTTCCCAGCATCAGGGTCTTTTCCAATGAGTCAGTTCTTCACATCAGGTGGCCAAAGTATTGGACATCAGTCCTTACATTCAACATCAGTCCTTACAATGAACACTCAGGACTGATCTCCTTTAGAGTCTTCTCCAACACCAAAGTTCAAAAGCATCAATTCTTCAGCACTCAGCTTTCTTTATAGTCCAACTCGCACATGCATATATGACTACTGGAAAAACCATAGGCTTGACTAGACATCGACATTTTAGGAATCCATGAACTAAAATGGACTGGGATGGGTGAATTTAACACAGATGACCATTATATCTACTACTTTGGGCAAGAATCCCTTGGAAGAAATGAAGCAGCCATCATAGTCAACAAGAGTCTGAAATGCAGTACTTGGATGCAATCTCAAAAACTACAAAATAATCTCTGTTCATTTCCAAGGCAAACCATTCAATATCACAGTAATCCGAATCTATGCTCCAACCAGTAATACTGAAGAAGCTGAAGTTGAATAGCTCTATGAAGACCTACAAGACCTTTTAGAACTAACATCCAAAAAAGATGTCCTTTTCATTATAGGGGACTGGAATGCAAAAGTAGGAAGTCAAGAAACACCTGGAGTAATAGTTAAATTTGGCCTTGGAGTACAGAATGAAGCAGGGCAAAGGCTAATAGAGTTTTGCCAAGAGAACTCATTGGTCATAGCAAACACCCTCTTCCAAAAACACAATAGAAGACTCTACATATGGACGTCATCAGATGGTAAACACTGAAGTCATATTGATTAAATTTTTTGCAGCCGAAGTTGGAGAAGCTCTATACAGTCAGCAAAAACAAGACCAGGAGCTGACTGTGGCTCAGATCATGAACTTCTTTATTGCCAAATTCAGACTTAAACTGAAGAAAGTAGGGAAAACCACTAGACCATTCAGGTATGACCTAAATCAAATCCTTTTCAATTATACAGTGGAAGTGAGAAATAGATTTAAGGGACTAGATCTGATAGACATAGTGTCTGATGAACCATGGATGGAGGTTCGTACAGGAGACAGGGAGCAAGACCACCCCCAAGAAAAATGCAAAAAAAGCAAAATGGCTGTCTGAGGAGGCCTTACAAATAGCTGTGAAAAGAAGAGAAGCAAAAGGCAAAGGAGAAAAGGAAAGATATACCCATTTGAATGCAGAGTTCCAAAGAATAGCAAGGAGAGATAAGAAAGCCTTCCTCAGTGATCAATGCAAAGAAATAGAGGAAAACAATAGAATAGGAAAGACTAGAGATTTCTTCAAGAAAATTAGAGATACCAAGGGAACATTTCATGCAAAGATGGGCACAATAAAGGACAGAAATGGTATGGACCTAACAGAAGCAGAAGATATTAAGAAGAGGTAACAAGAATACACAGAAGAACTGTATGAAAAAGATCTTCAAAACCCAGATAATCACGATGGTGTGATCAACTCACTTAGAGCCAGACATCCTGGAATGTGAAGTCAAGTGGGCCTTAGGAAGCATCACTATGAGCAAAGCTAGTGGAGGTGATGGAATTCCAATTGAGCTATTTCGAATCCTTAAAGATGATGCCGTGAAAGTGCTGCACTCAATATGTCAGCAAATCTGGAAAACTCAGCAATGGCCACAGGACTGGAAATAGTCAGTTTTCATTCCAATCCCAAAGAAAGGCAATGCCAAAGAATGCTCAAACTACTGCATATTGCACTCATCAATAAGCTGGTAAAATAATGCTCAAAATTCTCCAAGCCGGTTTCAGCAATACATGAACTGTGAACTACCAAATGTTCAAGCTGGATTTAGACAAGGCAGAGGAATCAGAGATCAAATTGCCAACATCCACTGGATCATCGAAAAAGCAAGAGAGTTCCAGAGAAACGTCTATTTCTGCTTTATTGACTATGCCAAAGCCTTTGACTGTGTGGATCACAATAAACTATAGAAAATTCTGAAAGAAGTGGGAATACCAGACCACCTGACCTGCCTCTTGAGAAATCTGAATTCGGGTCAGGAAGCAACAATTACAACTGGACATGAAACAACAGACTGGTTCCAAATAGGAAAAGGACATATGTATACTTACGGCTAATACATGTTGATGTGTGACAAATCAAACCAATATTGTGAAGCAATCATCAATCAATTAAAAATAAATAAATATAATTTTTTAAAAAACGCTTCATCCAACTCAGGTCAGACCAAAAGAGGACAGAAATTGTGGCATTCAACTTGCCACAGTTCTTGGCAACAATAAGCACGCTAATATATTATGAGCAAACTTTTCTGGACATACTCTCTCTCTCTGAAATTTTGTTTCTTCCAAAATACCCTAGGAAACATCGTTTTTCTTTTTGTTTTGTTATGTTTTGCTTTGATTGATACGACCACAAGGCTGACTCTCAGGTACTTCAGCCACCTGATGCAAAGAACTGACTCATTGGAAAAGACCCTGATGCTAGGAAATGTTGAAAACAAAAGGAGAAGTGAGTGACAGAGGATTAGATGGTTAGATAGCATTACTGACTCAGTGGACATGAATTTGAGCAAACTCTGGGAGAGAGTAGAGGACAAAGGAGACTATCCTGCTTCGGTCCATTGAGTTGCAAAGAGTCAGACGTAACTTAACTACTGAGACTTTTCCTGGAACCATTAAGAATGAGATACATCTCTTCAACAACCAGCAATGTTAAAACAAGGCATTTGGGGATGTCTGTGGCCACCGCATGAGGTGAGCGACCTGAGACATGAGGCCTAGACCTAAGGATGAAGCTAACTGAAGAGAGCAGAGCCAAGAAAGTGAGATTCCAAAGATATTAATTAAACACATGGACCTAGCCTCACATCAACTACCATGAAACCAATAGGCAGTTTAGTGGTATGAGCCAACTCATGGCCTTCTTCCTGCTTAAGCCAGTTTCAGCGAGTGACTGCTCTTTCTTTTTTTTTCTTTCTCTCTCTCTTTCTTTCTTCTTTCCTTCCTTTGTTTCTTTTTCTTTTTTTGTCACTTGGAACTGAAAGAGTGAAGACTCCTAACTGGGTAGTCAAGGATGGCTTCCTGAGGAACAAAGGTGATCTGAGATCTGAAGGAGAAGTAGACGTGAATTAGACAAAGAGAAGAAGGAAGAATGTCCCAGTCAGAGGAAATACCAAGCTCTGGAGCCTTGAGTAAGGAAGACGCCTGTGACCGAAAGAGATGGAGAGAAGGTTAGTGTGGGTGGAATACAGTGAATGTAATGAAATGAAAATGGACTAAAATGAAAAGCAATTTCCTGCACACCATGTTAATGGTTTTTGATCTCTGGATTTACAGCCATGGGACACACCTGAGGGTTTTGCAGCCTTGCAGGAGTAGTGCAGTGGTGATATCTGATTTACATATTTTTAAGTCACTTGGATGTTATCTGGAGACTGCAGATTACAGGGTATCAAGAGCAGAAGAAGGTAACATTTCATTTTTATGCTTTTCCCTCAAAGAGTAGATACAGTAAAGCAAATTAGAACACTAACGTCATCATCAAGTGAAGGGACAGCCTGAACTGGGGGAATGGCAGTGGAAAATGTGTAGGTTTATTTTTAAAGGGACTGATGAAATAGAATTCATATTTTATGACAAGATGAGAAAAATTTAGAGATAAAAAAAAATTTTCTTTGCCTGTTTTGTCCTCCTCTCTTTCTGTCAGTGTGTATTCTGCATCTGCATTAACCAGAGCTCCTTAGGAGATAACATTCCTTCTTAATCTCATCAAGGGTCACAATTCCTTAGGAGATAACCTTCCTTCTTAATCTTCAAAAGGGCCATGATGACCCATGACTCAATACAAGCTTTGAACTGTAGACCTGGATTATATAAACTGTCAAAAATACATCGTTTAATGTACAGCCCTGTGTCTCAAAAACTTATACAACTGTGTTTTGACCTCTAACAGGCCTGAGCAATTCTTAGAGGTTTCTGAGAGACTGTTCCCAGATATAATCTTAGTTCTTTTCAGTCACTCAGTCATGTCTGACTCTTTGCGACCCCATGAACCGCAGCACACCAGGCCTCCCTGTCCATCACCAACTCCTGGAGTTTACCCAAATTCATGTCCGTTGAGTCGGTGATGCCATCCAACCATCTCATCCTCTGTCGTCCCCTTCTCCTTCTGCCTTCAATCTTTCCCAGCATCAGGGTCTTTTCCAGTGAGTCAGTTCTTCGCATCTGGTGGCCTAAGTATTGGAGTTTCAGCTTCAACATCAGTCCTTCCAATGAACAGCCAGCACTGATCTCCTTTAGGATGGACTGGTTGGATCTCCTTGCAGTCCAAGGGACTCTCAAGAGTCTTCTCCAACACCACAGTTTAAAAGCATCAATTCTTTGGCCCTTAGCTTTCTTTATAGTCCAACTCTCACATCCATACATGACTAGAAAAACCATAGTCTTGACTAGATGGGCCTTTGTTGGCAAGTTAATGTCTTTGCTTTTTAACATGCTGTCTAGGTTGGTTATAAGTTTTCTTCCAAGGAGTGAATGTCTTTTTATTTCATGGCTGCAGTCACCATCTGCAAAGATTTTGGAGCCCCCAAAAGTAAAGTCTGTCACTTCCACTGTTTCTCCATCTTAAACTTAGCTCAAATAAAAATTTCCGTTTCTAGGACTGATTAGCTTTTTCATTGACAGTTCTGTTTACAAAGTTGTGGATGTGGGAAAACTCACAAGGAATAGTGTAGTGCTGGTGGCAGCCTGGAGGTGGATCCCTTATGTATAGAGATTTGAGGGGACAGAGCATTAACTGGGAGCCAGAGGGGAGAATCATGTTAAGCTGACCTTCCTTAGAAAAGCAATGACCTTTTAGCGAGGAGCACAGTGAGCTCACCGGGAGGGAATCAAGGGAATCAGTGCCCTGACCCCAACTCATCTTTTTGTCCTTTTTGGGGTAAACAGTGGCTGGAGCCCAGTGAAAAACAGACACAGAGCCCATAGTACAGGCCTCACAGGTCTGCCTCCTGGGCACTGAGCAGGGTGGAGAGAGCGTTGAGAGGTGCAAGCACAGTATCGAGCACAGGCTTCAAGCCTTTAGCATGACTTATGTTATGAGGTTCACTGCAATCTTGTTACTGAAAGCTCAGCCTCTCTGTATACTGGTGTGGAACTAAATCCTAGAGACAGAATTTTGGCTGAAATAGAATAGGACAGTTTTATTGCTTTTCCAGGCAAAGGGAGACAAGGGGGCTTCTGCTTTGTAAAACTGTGTCTCACCTCCAAAGAACTTGATGCGGGTTTTTATAACAATAGGTCAAAGGTGAGATCTCTGATGGGATCAGGGCTTGGACTCCTTTTATCTCATCTCAGGTGAAAGCTGAGCCACAAGGGAAGCCCAAAGATGACCCACCATCTCAGGCGGTTGGTCTTCAAATCTTGATGTGCTTCTCTGGTCCCTCCAATCTCACCTCGGTGGTTTCTTCGCTGTCCTTCCCTTGACTGACAACTGTTCAAACCTGCCCTTTGGAACTCAAGGGAGGTCATGGACGCTGAAGTCTTGCCTACAAGAAATGGGGGTCAGAAATGCCTCCATGCCTGGGAGCCCCACAGGCTGCTTGGTTTCCATCTGAATACCATCCGTTTGTCTTGCCTCTTCTCGCCTGTCAAATGGGGATGACGAGGGATGCGTGCATGTATGTTAGTCTCTCAGTCATGTCCGACTCTGTGACCTTGTGGACTGTAGCCCACCAGGCTCCTCTGTCTATGGGATTCTTCAGGCAAGATTATTGGAGTGGGTTACCGTTTCTTCCTCCGGGGGATCTTCCTGACCCAGGCATTGAACCTGAGTCTACTGCGTCTCCAGCACTGGCAGGCAGATTCTTTACCAGAGTCACCTGGGAAACCAATAGCAAGCGATAACAGTGACCAATTCATGACTACTAATCATACAAGCCTGGCAGGCTACATGGGATCACAAAGAGTCAGACATGACTGAGTGACTAACACACACCCACACAATCGTATCATACAAGAATTAAGCCGGTTAACCTGTATAAAGCATTCAACTTGCCACAGTTATTGGCAACAATAAGCAAGCTAATATATTATCAGCAAACTTTTCTGGACATACTCTCTCTCTGAAATTTTGTTTCTTCCAAAATACCCTAGGAAACATCGTTTTTCTTTTTGTTTTGTTATGTTTTGCTTTGACTGATATGACCACAAGGCTGACTCTCTGGTACTTCGGCCACCTGATGCAAAGAACTGACTCGTTGGAAAAGACCCTGATGCTAGGAAATGTTGAAAGCGAAAGGAGAAGTGAGTGACAGAGGATTAGATGGTTAGATAGCATCACTGACTCAATGGACATGAATTTGAGCAAACTCTGGGAGAGAGTGGAGGACAGAGGAGACTATCCTGCTTCGGTCCATTGGGGTTGCAAAGAGTCAGACATAACTACTGAACAACAACCACCACCATCATTTAGCACAGCACCTAAAAGAATAGGTACTCAACAAATGTTTGTTCAGTGAATTAATGCTCACTGAATATCTGTGTAGGCATTTAATCTGCATTATGTCAAAAATCCTATAAGGTAAATGCCATTTCCATTTTACAATGAAGCTACTAATACTCGAGGTTGAGCAATGCTCAAACTTGCCCAAAGCAGACAGAATTCAAAGTCAGGCCAGTCTTACTCCAACAGCCATGCCCTTCGCCCTGTGCCAGTGGCCTCTGCAAGGAGGGCTTTCTGCACAGAATGACTATGGACAGGTGAAGTGTCACCCTGACCCTCTCTCTGCTGTGAATCTCAAAGGATGGGTCTCCACTCACCAGAAGCCAGGTGACCATATGCTCCTTACCTGGCATTAGACTTTTGGGACAGAGGGTCTCAGTCTGAATTATCTTTGTGTCCCCACAGGTCATCCCATTTACTAGGTGCTAATTAATGTCGGTTGAATTAAATAATATAATAAAAGATAGGCCATCTTCTGCTATTACTGATGCTGTTTCCTATGCACTTTGTTCATTCCTGGGGGCCTGGGGAGGTCAGCCTCCAACTCCCAGTCTAGAAAGGCCAGGCCTAACATTCATTTGGGGCTTCTCTGGTGGCTCAGATGGAAAGAATCTGCATGAAATGTGAGAGACCCAGCTTTGATCCCTGGATGACGGAGATCCCCTGGAAGAGGAAATGGCTACCCACTCTAGTTTTCTTGCCTGGAGAGTTCCATGGACAGAGAAGTAGGGCAGGCTGCAGTCCATGGGGTCACAAAGAGTCAGGCATGACTGAGCAATTAACACTTTCACTAACATTCATTAAGCAACTTCATAGCCAGGCATTGCTCCAGGTGCTTTAGTGGTAACAACTCATTTACTCATCTTGACTAATTTACAGAGTGAGTCTTGTCCTTATCCTTATTTTAAATTTCAGGAAACTAGTTCAAAAGAGTTAAGTGACTTTGTACAAGGTCACACAGCTAGAGAGAGAACTAGAATTCTGTATCCAGGCAGGTTGATCTAGAATCTGTACCCTTAAATGTTAATAATGCAGAGCTTTCAGTTTTCCTGTTGGCACCCTGACCTCTCCTGTGCTGCCACCTCCTGTAGCTCTACGGCCTCTCCTTTCCGGCCTTCAGCACACTCCAGCTCACCATTAGCCTATGGGGCCACCTTCACGTTATCTCTGCTCTTACTTACTGCTCATAGTCAAGAGCAAAACAGAGTAGAAGGATCTTGCCAGCATCTTTGTTGCCCACTTGCTTGTCGTAGATGAGTCTTCTTCCTTATCTTTGTCAAGCACATTTAGAGATGAAGCTACTGAAAGGGAATTCACTTAATTTTTTTCCCCCAAAGATGTTTGGCCTGGATGATCCTGGGAACAAACCAAAACCCAAACTTTCATGGCAAAGAGCTGTCGATTGAGAAAATAGAGGAGAGAAACATAAAGAAATGGTACAACTGTTAGAATGCTCTGAATGGACATAATGTTAATTTTATTGAAATGATCACTGACACACCAAGTTATTTCATGGAACCAAAATAGTAATAAACTCAATTTTAAATTCATGACACTAATTTATGTTCTTTTACAATTCAGTAATCACTACCTATTTTCCCACTCTACGTTTTCATCTTTCCTCCCTTTTACTCTTTCACTGAATTTATATTACAAAATAAGCATAATTAATGTGGATTTTACATGTCTGTTGTCCGAATGAACAGCAGTAAATTTACAAGATAATAGTAGCTAATTGACATGGAACCTTTTTCCAGCTGGGTTTCTCAGAAATAGACTGTGGCAGAAGTTAGCATGTGATTTCCATTAGGGAGTGCTCTCAGGACCAACACCTGAGGAAAGGAAGGTGGAAAGCAAGACTGGGAAATCTAGCAGATACACAGGTCCAACAAGGGCATCAGTTGGCCCCGCAAAGTTACCCTGTAGCTTGGTGGCCCTTCGGAGTCATCCAGAGCTGGGGGGAGAGAGTCTGTATGCTCCACATTCATTAGTCATTGGCTACAGGGAAGCCCTGAAAGGACAGGTGATGTGAAGAGAGACAGTTTTCTTGAAGTCCCAGCAGTCATCAAAGAAGGCTGACAGCCCAGAGCTGACTCCCCCCAATACCCCTGGCAGCTGGGGGAATAGGTCCTTCTGTTCTGAAAGGACTCTTAGGTGGTACATAGCAGTGTCCATTGCAGAAACAATGCAACTCATTGTTTGGTTTCCAAACTCCAAGGAAAATCACACTGCTGCATCTCCTAAGCCATAACACAGTTTGTCATTCAAGTCCAGTCAGCCATCATTTTGCAGGCCTGTTCTGAGACCATGGCAGAAGCAAAAATCTCAAGGCGAGGCTCATCCATAAAGCAAAGGGAAACATTTATGACTCAATGTCAGGCAAGGCCACTCCCTAAAGAGCCACAGTATAGACAAGGCCACTTGCTCTTGAGAACAGACAGGAAAAAGATGGATTCTGAATAGAATGCTGGGTTTCTTCAAAAGATGATAGGTTTCCTATATATCCTATCACCTTTCGAAGAAGCCCAGAATTCTATTTGCAGGGCAAGACTAGAGATGCAGATGTAGAGAAAGGACTTGTGGACACAGTGGGGGAAGGAGAGGGTGGGACAAATTGAGAGAGTAGCAGTGACATCAATACACTACCATGTATAAAATAGATAGCTAATGGGAAGCTGCTGTACAACAGAGGGAGCCCAGCCTAGTGCTCTGTGACAGCCTAGAGAGGTGGGATGGAAGAGGGGAGGTGGGCTCAAGAGGGAGGGAATATATATAGTTATGATATATATAACTATATATCATATATATATACATATCATAACTATATTTATATAGTTATGACTGATTCCTGTATAGCAGAAACCAACACAACATTGTAAAGCAATTATCCTCCAGTTAAATAACAAAGATGATAGGTTTTTGCAGGCAGAAATGAGGGTGGGGAAGGGCATTCCAAGAGAAGGAGCAGAGTAAGCACAGCCCTGGGCAGAATGTGACAGTACATAAAAGGAATGACTGTTCTGGCTTGTCATTGAAGAATATGATATGAGTGAGTTCAGTTAACTGGAGGATAGCCTGAAGTGGAGAGGAGGCTGTAAGTAGGACACAGGACTGATCACGGGGGATTAGATACCTTTAATTGTGTAACAAGCATGAATCTGAAAGGTATGTCGCAATCCATTAGTTTTCATGAATGAATTTAATGATTTCTTCAAGATCTGTCATGTTGGGCTGATAAGAAATGAACCTCAGTCACTCTTTAGTTTCACCTAGGTAGATTCAATAAAGAAAGCGCCAGCAAAGTCAAAGCTGCAGAGGTGGAGTCGGGGCCTCTGGGCACTGCCTCTCTCTGTGCACAGGCGCAGTGGAGCCGGCCCTTTTTCCTGTCCAAGGAGCGTGTTCCAGTCCAGTGGCTTTGTGCAGCCCTATCACACTTGACATGCGGGACTCAGTGGATGATTTTATTCTGGCCCACACAGTGGCATTTAGACATGTGAATTAACTGCCACATTAGCAATCAGGAGATTCATTTTGTAACATTCAGATTTATTAATTGTTTTAATTGAGAGATATGGTAATTTGGATTCCACAGTCTCACATGACAACACTAGGCTGGAACTAAGTAGTGGCTTCGTGCTTGAGAGCCTTTTGGGTGATTAGTGGAACCTTCCTGGCCCTTCAGGTATTTGAGTTTGTAGTCCCCGCCCTACAAGTCCCATGCAATCATGTCTCTTGGAAATCTTACTGCATCCTCTGGAGGATGCTGCCTGGGACCACCATGGGGCTCTCTGCTACTCTCCAGAGACGTACAGCCTGTGACATCTCTCTGCACCCTGGATGAAGAACCACCTCCTCTCTCAACAGCTTTATCCAAACCCTTTGTCCCATATACTTTTTCCTTTCTGCTTCTGGAAAACTCTCACTTCCTCATGGGATTGATTGAGATATTGGAGATATAGACAGGATATCTGATGGGCTTGTGTTTTCTGAACTGTTGCAGAAACAAAGGACCAGCTATCTGCTTGAATGAGGAGAGAACAGTGAAAAATATGGGGAGAAATTTGAAACTAACATCTCAAAATATTATGAGCTGCCCATATTAAAGAGTTTGGGGACTTCCTTGGTGGTACAGTGATAAGAACGTGCCTGCCAATGCAGGGGACTGGGTTCCATCCCTGGTCCAGGAAGATTCTACGTGCTGCAGAGCAACTAAGCCCTTGTACCACAACTACTGAGTCCATGCTCTAAAGGCCTGTGCTCTGCAAAAACAGAAGCCTCCACAATGAAAAGCCTACTCACCGCAACAAAGAGTAGCCCTCGCTTGCAGCAACAAGAGAAAGCCCACACACAGCAATGAAGACCCAGTGCAGCCAAAATATTTGGCTTCTCTGGATCTTAGTTGCAGCATGTGGGATCAAGTTCCCTGGGGTCAAACCTGGGCTCCCTGCATTGGGAACATGGAGTCCTAGCCACTGGACCACCAGTGAAGTCCCTGTTCGCAGCACTAAACCACCAGAATCAAGGGCCAGGTGAATGAATGTCCCATCAAGCCTGATCAGGATGTCATTTTCAGCCATGCCAATGTTGTGAGGAATTTTCAGAGAATGCTTGTTGACCTTGGCAGCTATAGGAAAAATCAGTGTGCTGTTGTCCATCTTCTTTGTGTGTTGTTCCTAGTATATGCCTTGGCCCTTGCTCTTCCTTTAGAGTCACAGTGTGTTATACTTCAAGAAGACAAGTAACTAGTGGGCATTCTGCAGGCTGTGGCTGTCTTTCCACTTGCCTTCTTGGCCTTAAAAGTCCTTGCTTTTGTTTTGATATCATGATAGGCAGTGTTATCCTTTTTCTATGATGTCATCTTTGTATAAAAGTCATAACTCTTTGATTTCTTTCATCAGTGTTTTATAGTTTTCTATATATAAGTCTTTGGTTTCTTTAGGTAGAAATACTCCTACGTATTTTATTCTTTTTGTTTCGATGGTGAATGGAATTGTTTCCTTAATTTCTCTTTCTGTTTTCTCATTGTTAGTGTATAGGAATGCCAGGGATTTCTGTGTGTTGATTTTGTATCCTGAAACTTTACTATATTCACTGATGGTGGGAATGCCAACTAGTACAGCCACTATGGAGAACAGTGTGGAGATTCCTGAAATAACTGAAAATAGAACTGCCATATGACCCAGCAATCCCACTGCTGGGCATACACACCGAGGAAACCAGAATTGAGAGAGACACGTGTACCCCAATGTTCATCGCCGCATTGTTTACAATAGCCAGGACATGGAAGCAACCTAGATGCCCATCAACTGACGAATGGATAAGAAAGCTGTGGTACATATACACAATGGAATATTACTCAGCATTAAAAAAAAATTTATTTGAAGCAGTTCTACTCAGGTGGATGGAACTGGAGCCTATTATCCAGAGTGAAGTAAGCCAGAAGGAAAAACAACAATACAGTATACTAACACATATATATGGAATTTAGAAAGATGGTAACGAGAACCCTGCATGCAAGACAGCAAAAGAAACGCAGATGTATAGAACAGACTCGTGGACTCTGTGGAAGAGGGCAAGGGTGGGATGATATGGGAGAATGGCATTGAAACATGTTAATTATCATATGTGAAATCAATCGCCAGCCCAGGGCTGATCTCGGGGCTCGTGCACCAAGATGACCCAGGGGGAGGGAATCTGGAGAGAGGAGGAAGGGGGGTTCTGGAGGGGGAACATATGTAAACCCATGGCGGTTTCATGTCAATGTATGGCAAAACCAACACAATAAAGTAAAGAAAATTTTTAAAAAACAAACAAAAAAATAAAAACAGTTAACTGCTTTTGCAAAGAGTGTTGGTGGAACCAATGGGCAAAGAATGGGCAAAGCAAAAAACACCTGGATCAAACCGTAAGGTGGACCTGTTAAAAGGACCTTTAAACTGATAACTGTGTCGGCAAAATCGAGTGATTAAAATCAATGGAACATGTCCATTCAGTTATCCAACTGACACAACCGAAGAAAAATCCATCAATGATAAAAACTGATGAGGACCTAATGTGTAACATGGTGATCATAGTGTATTGTGTAACTGAGATTTGCTGAGAGAGAACTTAAATGTTCTCACCAAGAGTAATACTACTACTAATAAAGATAAACCTGTGGGGTGAAAAAAAAAAGTCATAACTCATTTCAACTTCCATTTAAGATGACTTTCCATTTATGATGTCTTTGCTTTGTTTATAAGAAATGCCCAGTGAGAGAGACAGGTGGTGACTAGGGAACAACCACATATAACAGCAGAACTTTGCTGTCTTCACCACAATCTAGAATTGAGTCCTCAAGTTCAAAAACTCCATCTTTTTGTATATACCAAGAAAATGAACTTCTCGTTATCCAAAAAATGTACAAAAAGCTAGAACCAGCATCCTAAATGTGCAACTGCCAAATGGAGAATGTATGAATATTGCCTGGACAGAATACTCTGTATCTTGAAAATATATATGCATAAGTACATATACATATAACTGTTTGAATGTGGTATTAGTAAAAGAGAAGTTGTATGGTTTTAATATGTACTGTGATCAATCTGTAAAAAAAATCTATGAAAGAAAGATACACGTATATATTAAAGACAGACGCATCTATGAATGGAAGACAGGTCCACCAGTCTGCATTATAGGGGGATCCTCTCAGTGGCTAGTGTGTTCTTTTTGCTGCTCAGATATGGAGGCATGATACCCACTTTAGCCCTGAGAAGGCAGAATAATTTCCTCTCCAACGATGTCTATATCTTAATCCCTGGAACCTTTAAGTTTTGTTGTGTTCTATGTGAAAGGGGAATTAAAGATGATAGATGGAATTAAGCTTGCTAATCAGTTCAGTTCAGTTCAGTCACTCAGTTGTGTCTGACTCTTTGTGACCCCATGGACTGCAACATGCCAGGCCTCCCTGTCCATTACCAACTCCTGGAGTTTACTCAAACTCATGTCTGTTGAGTTGGTGATGCCATCCAACCATCTGACCCTCTGTCATCCCCTTCTCCTCCTGCCTTCAATCTTGTCCAGCATCAGAGTCTTTTCAAATGAGTCAGCTCCTCGCTTCAGATGGCCAAAGTACTGGAGCTTCAGCTTCAGTATCAGTCCTTCCAATGAATATTCAGGACTGATTTCCTTTAGGATGGACTGTTTGGATATCCTTGCTGTCCCAGAGTCTTCTCCAACACCACAGTTCAAAAGCATCAATTCTTCAGTGCTCAGCTTTCTTTATAGTCCAACTCTCACATCCATAAATGACTACTGGAAAAACCATAGCTTTGGCTGGGTGGACATTTGTTGGCAAAGTAATGTCTCTGCTTTTTAATATGCTATCTAGGTTGATTATAACTTTTCTTCCAAGGAGCAAGCATCTTTTAATTTCATGGCTGCAGTCACCATCTGCAGTGATTTTGGAGCCCCCCAAAAATAAAGTCTGTCACTCTTTCCACTGTTTCCCCGTCTGTTTGCCATGAAATGATGAGACCAGATGCCATGATCTTAGTTTTCTGAACGTTGAGTTTTAAGCCAATTTTTTCACTCTCCTCTTTCACTTTCATCAAGAGGCTCTTTAGTTCTTCTTCACTTTCTCCCATAAGGGTAGTGTCATCTGCATATCTGAGGTTATTGATATTTTTCCTTGCAATCTTGATTCCAGCTTGTGCTTCCTCCAGCCCAGCATTTCTCATGATGTACTCTGCATACAAGTTAAATAAGCAGGGTGACAATATACAGCCTCGACATACTCCTTTCCCAATTTGGAACCAGTCTGTTGTTCCAGGTCCAGTTCTAACTGTTGCTTCCTGACCTGCATACAGATTTCTCAGGAAGCAGGTCAGGTGGTCTGGTATTCCCATCTCTTTCAGAATTTTCCACAATTTGTTGTGACCACACAGTCAAAGGCTTTGGGTAGTCAATAAAGCAGAAGTAGATGTTTTTCTGGAACTCTCTTGCTTTTTCAATGATCCAACGGATGTTGGCAATTTGACCTCTGGTTCCTCTGCCTTTTCTAAATCCAGCTTGAACATCTGGAAGTTCACAGTTCATGTACTATTGAAGGCTGGCTTGGAGAATCTTGAGCATCACTTTACTAACACGTGAGGTGAGTGCAATTGTGTGGTAATTTAAGCATTCTTTGGCATTGCCCTTCTTTGGGACTGGAATGAAAACTGACCTTTTCCAGTCCTGTGGCCACTGCTGAGTTTTCCACATTTGCAGGCGTATTGAGTGCAACACTAATCAGATTGCTAATCAGCAGATCTTAAAAAGAGAGAGAGATTGTTCCAGGTTATATTGGAAGGCCAATGTACTCACAGTGTCTTTAAACATAAAAGAGGCAGGTGGAAGTCTCAGTGTCAGAGTGACACAAGGTGAGAAAGACTAAATCAGCCATTGCTGGATTTGAAGATAAAGGAAGCAGCCACAAGTCAGGGACTGCAAGCAGCTTGTAGAAACTGGCAAAGGCAAGGAAATAAGTCTCCCATGGGGCCTCCAGAGGGAACACAGCCCTGCTAAACATCTTGATTCTAGCCCATTCTAGACCAATTGGGATTCCTGGCCTCCAACATTTTAAGATAATGTGTATGTGTTGTTTTAAGCCACTAAGTTTATGAAGCAATAGGAAAAAGAAACAGCCTCTCTGAACTCTTTTTTTTTAAAAAACTAATCTTCTATAGAGGCAATGCAGACCATTCTGTATATGCTAAATATTTCTTTAGAAAAAAATAAAGCACAGTTATACAGCAGTAGTGTTAAGTGTCCAACACAACAGCTGCACAGGCACCATTAAAAGGAATGTTTCCTTCATTCATTTATTAACACCACAAACATGGGCTGACTTTCTACTATGTTCCCAGCACCGTTCAAGTCACTGAGGTGAGATCCCTGCCCTCACAGAATTTGTGCTCTAGTGCTTAGCACTATAATTATAATTTATGGCTCATGGCTAGCTGACATATTTTATTTGGCCAAGATAGGCTTTCTTTTTTTTTAACTTTTTACTGTAAGAATTTCAAACATACAGAAAAGGAGAAGGGGTATATAGTGAGTCACTGTATGCCCTCACCTAGCTTCTAAGTTTGTCAACATTTTGCTTATCTTTGCAAAGAATTTTTAAAATATTTAAATTGATTAATGATAATTGTCAGGATATTTTAATGAAATTTCAGATTTAGAAAACTAGAGCATTAGACAACATTGGACCCACATTTCCGTGCAGCAACAATTATCTAAACCCAGGAAATTTCTGACATTAGCTTATCATCAGCTAATACATATGTGTGATTATCTTATTTCTCACTTCTAATTGTCTCTCCTTTACTGAAATCTACTGGCAGGTACAATGTTGTTGTTGTTGTTCCTGCTGTTTTTAATTGAACATAAATTTTGTCACCTTAGCTATTTTTAAGTAGACAGTTTAGTAGTATTGAATACATTCACGTTGTTGGGCAACTAATCTCCACAACTCTTTTCATCTTGCAGTTCTGAAACTCTGCACCCATTAAAAAACAAATACCTGGTATTACGCTCTTCCTCAAGTCCTTGGCAACCACATTCTACTTTCTATCTCTATGAGTTTGACCACTCAAGGTACCTCAAATAAATGCCATTGTCCAATATTTACTTTTTGGTGACTGGCTTATTTCTCTTGGCATAGTTTCCTTAAGATTCATCACTGTGGCAGTATGTGTCAGAATTTCCTCCTTTTAAGGCTGAATAATGTTCCATTGTATGCATATACCACATTTTGTTTATCTAGTCACCTGTTGATTGACACCCTGGTTGCCTTCATCTTTTGCCTCTTGTAAATAATACTGCGATGAACATGAGTGTACAAATATCTTTTGAATGAGTGTGTGTGTGCATGTGTGTTCAGTTGCTAAGTTGTGTCCGACTCTTTGAGACCCCATGGACTATAGCCCATACAGGGCTCCTCTGTCCATAGGATTTTCCAGGCAAGAGTACTGGAGTGGATTGGCATTTCCTCCTCTAGGGGGATCTTCCTGACCCAGAGATTGAACACATGTCTCGTGTGTCTCCTGCATTCCAGGGGGATTCTTTTTTTTTTTTTTTTTATTGTTTTTGCCATACAATGCCATGATATCACCATGGGTTTACATATGCTCCCCCTCCAGAAGCCCCCTCCCTCCTCCCTCCCTCCTCCCTCCCCCCAGGAAATCTCGATGCACCAGCCCCGAGGATCAATCCTGGGCTGGCAATTGATTACACATATGATATTTAACATGTTTCAATGCCATTCTCCCATATCATCCCACCCTTACCCTCATCCACAGAGTCCACGAGTCTATTATATACATCTGCGTTCCTTTTGCTCTCTCGCATGTTGGGTTCTCTGTAACCGTCTTTCTAAATTCCATATATATGTGTTAATATACTGTATTGTTGTTTTTGCTTCTGGCTTACTTCACTCTGGATAATGGGCTCCAGTTTCGTCCATCTGAGTAGAACTATTTCAAATGAATTTATTTTTAATGCTGAGTAATATTCCATTGTGTATATGTACCACAGCTTTCTTATCCATTTGTCAGTTGATGGGCATCTAGGTTGCTTCCATGTCCTGGCTATTGTAAACAAAGCAGCGATGAACACTGGGGTACACGTGGCTCTTTCACTTCTGGTTTCCTCGGTGTATATGCCCAGCAGTGGGATTGCTGGGTCATATGGCAGGACTATTTGCAGTTTTTTAAGGAACCTCCACACTGTTTTCCATAGTGGCTGTACTAGCTTGCATTCCCAACAACAGTGTAGGAGAGTTCCCTTTTCTCCACATCCTCTCCAGCATTTATTGCTTGTAGATTTTTGGATTACAGCCATTCTGACTGGTGTAAAGTGATACCTCATTGAGGTTTTGATTTGCATTTCTCTGATAATGAGTGATGTTAAACATCTTTTCATGTGTTTGTTAGCCATTTTTATGTCTTCTTTAGAGAAATGTCTGTTAAGTTCTTTGGCCCACTTTTTGATTGGGTCGTTTATTTTTCTAGAATGGAGCTGCAGGAGTTGCTTGTATATTTTTGAGATTAATTGTTTGTCCGTTGCTTCATTGGCTATTATTTTCTCCCATTCTGAAAGCTGTCTTTTCACCTTGCTTATAGTTTCCTTTGTTGTGCAGAAGCTTTTAATTTTAATTAGGTTCTATTTGTTTATTCGTGCTTTTATTTCCAATATTCTGGGAGGTGGGTCATGGAGTATCCCACTTTGGTTTATGTCAGAGAGTGTTTTGCCTATGTTATCCTCTAGGAGTTTCATAGTTTCTGGTCTTATGCTTAGATCTTTGATCCATTTTGAGTTTATCTTTGTGTATGGTGTTAGAAAGTGTTCTAGTTTCATTCTTTTACAAGTGGCTGTCCAGTTTTCCCAGCTTGTTAAAGAGGGTGTCTTTTCTCCATTGTATATTCTTGCCTCCTTTGTCAAAGATAAGGTGTCCATAGATGCGTGGATTTATCTCTGGGCTTTCTATATTGTTCCATTGATCTATATTTCTGTCTTTGTGCCAGTACCATACTGTCTTAATGACTGTGGATTTGTAGTATAGCCTAAAGTCAGGGGGATTCTTTATCCTCTGAGCCATTAGGGATGCCCTATCTTTTGAGAACCTGCTTTCAATTCTTTTGGGTATATACTTACCTAGAAGTGGAATTGCTGAAATCATATAGTAACTCTATTTTTAATTTTTTGGTGAGCTATTATATTGTTTTCCACAATGACTGCACTTTATATTCCTGCCAGCAGTACCCAAGAATTCCAATTTCTCCATATCCTTGCCAGCATTCCTTATCTTCTGCTTCTTAAATAGTAGCCATTCTAATGGGTGTGAAAAGCTATCTCAGTGTGGTTTCGATTTACATTTTTGCAACAATTAGTAATATTGAGTGTTTTCTCATGTACTTATTGGATTTTTGTAGGCATTCTTAGAAATATCTAGTCAAGTTCTATAAGTGAAAGTGAAAGTCACTCAGTCATGTCTGACTTTTTGCAACCCCATGGACTATACACTCCATGGAATTCTCCAGGCTAGGATTCTGGAGTGGGCAGCCTTTCCCTTCTCCAGGGGATCTTCCCAACCCAGGATCAAACCCAGGTCTCCCACATTACAGGCGGATTCTTTACCAGTTGAGTCACAAGGGAAGCCCAAGTTCTTTAACCATTTTTTAATTGGATTATTTGTGTTTTTAAATTATTGTTGAGTTACAGGTTTTTTGTTTGTTTGTTTGACCATGGCTCACAGCTTATGGGATCTTAGTTCCCAAGCCAGGGATTGAACCTGGGCCCTCAGCAGTAGGGTCACAGAATCTTGACCACTGGACTGTCAGGGAATTCTCATATATTTTTTAATATATTCTAGATATTAACCTCTTATAGAATCTATGATTTTCAAATATCTCAATCTGTAGGTTGCTATTCTTTAATGGCTTTTAAGAATATGAGGCCCTTCGTTGCAGCATGTGGGATCTTCACTGAGGCAGGCAAGCTCTTAGCTGCTGTGTGTGGGATCTAGTTTCCTGACAAGGGATGGAATCTGGACTCCCTGTATTGGGAACAAGAAGTCTTAGCCACTGGACCACCAAGGAAGTCCCCAGTAGTTGCTATTTTTTTTTAATCTTGATTTATATTCATATTAACTGCCTTAGTCTTTATATTCTCTTTGGATCTTTGAATTTTTGACCCCTAGCTGATATTTTCTGGGTTGTGACTTATGCCTTCCTGAAACATAAGACTCTTTTACTGGATTTGGATATTTTCTGAATTCTTCAGTTAATATTAAAGACAATTTCTTTGTTATATCATTTGTACAAGTGGTTGAACTCATCCATTACATTCTTGAATCTACCTAATTTCATTTCTCATTAACTTTAATTTGGGAAGTACCTTGCTATAATCCCCATGCATATGATATTTTAGCTTCATTGATCTTACTCTATCAGTTCTTTTAATTTTGTTCTAGTTTTTAACCACAGCACTTTCATTTTAATTTTTCTCCCCAAAGGAGAGAGAGACAGTTTTCATACTGCAATTTCAGTGATACCTGCTCAGTTAAATTTATTTTTATATATTCTTAAATTATAAGCAACTAATTCTTCTGGAAGCAAAGGTACATACACAATGGGAAGCTGAGGCCATGAGCTAACAGAACTCTGATGTGCTTTTCATACTATCATTTCTCCTTTGAAAAAATTATCTGTGGTATCTGTCCTATAGAAAGCACAGACAAATACAACTCACATGGCTCCTGGCCAAAAAGATACAGATTTAAAGCACAATTTGAGAGGGATAAAAACAATTTAGTAGAATAATCAAGCAAAGTAACAAAATTTAAAGAATGTTGATTTTGGATCTCATGAGAGATGATAGCATTGGTTCTTTCAATCACCATAATAAAGGCATACAAACTTGCCCAAATCAGTCTTCAGAACAAAATTCCATTACTAGGACCTTAAGTAGACCTATTTTTTCCCTTTGGAAACAGCCCTAAAAAACACTGTGGATACCATTACAATACTTGTATTCAAGACTGGATTTAAATAAAAGTTTTGGACTTCCCAAGGATCTTACTTAGATCTCCAGTAAATAGTCCCTCAAGGTATAGCCAATTTATATAGTCATTATTAGTGCCTGGACTGACAGCAGAAATTGATTTCTTCACAGACTGGGCATAGAAGGAAGAAAACCTCTGGGAGAGAATGACTTTCACTCCAACCAACAAAAGGAATAAAGACAATCTGGGGACATTTGTGTTAGGCTGACTAATGATATTCGCAGACAGCAAACCAAAGGTACAATCAAAAATTTTTTAAATTTTCTTTGCTTAAGTTTTTCATCTATAAAAGTATTGTAATAATTATGCCTGTTTACATTGTTATTGGGGGTTCTCTCATAGCTCAGTTGGTAAAGAATCTGCCTGCAGTGCAGGAGACCAGGGTTCAATTCCTAGGTTGGGAAGATCCTCTGGAGAAGGAAATGGCAACCCACTCCAGTAACCTCGCTTAGGGAATCCCATGGACAGAGGAGCCTGGCAGGCTACAGTCCATGGGATCGCAAGAGTGGGACACAACTTAGTGACTAAATCACTACCACCAGAGTTATTGTTTAGAGCGAATGGAACACTACATGTAAATTACTTACAAGAGTTTGTTTAAAAAAGAAAATATTCTTCAAATTTATTTTGGTACTTATATATGGTATGGTTCTCAGTTAATTTTCTCTAGATTATGATTTAGTTGTCCTATGAAATCTTTCTTTCCTTTGCCTTTATTTTGAGTATATTTTTAGTTCTATATTTAACTATGATATGTGATAATGTCCTATTTCTGAAATTTCTATTCACTTACCTGGATCTGCTTTGTGCCATTATATAAATCTTTGTTGTATCATACTATCATTTGCCATCTTGAAAACTACTGTCTTCTCTCTGCTCTTCTTTTTGAAGCTATTTTTTGAGATCTTAACCTATTTAGTACACTTTAGTGAACTTTCCGTCAGCCTTATCTTCTTCCAAGAAAAATCTTATTGGTATTTTGATTGGAATGATATTAAGCTATAAACTGACTTAGAAAGAATAACATACTTATGGTATTTGTTTGCTTTCTTTTTCCCCCTTCCAAAATCCTTTGGTGCATGTCATCTTTAAATATCCAGTAATGCAGTTTTTCCTAAATATAACTTTACCATGTTTGCTGTAATTATCTATCACTTTTACTATAATATTTTCAAGGTGGTTATTGCTCAGTAAGCATATGTTTTCATCATTTATCTTCCACTTTTCATATTAGACCTCGGTTATAGAAAATTTAATCATACCTCTCAATTCATTACTTAATATCAAGCTCATTTACGTAATGATTATTACTGGTCTATTTTAGTTTCTTTAACCTCAATCTAAATCCCATGTTCCTCTCCTCACTCTAATGTGCTTAATACAGATTGTAAAATATGCATATGTTCTTGTGAAATATATGGTTTTATACAGTGTATCTCTGTTTTTAATTACACAAATGATATATGCTATGTTTTCTGTTCTATTTCTTACTTTTTTCCTCAGCATCAATTTTCTATGATGTACCCATATTGTTGTATATCTTGCTTCTACCTGCATAGCACCTCGCATTCACTACATTTTATGTGCCCATTCCCTAGCATACCTCTACTATAAACACTGCAACAAATATCCCTGTATAACTCTCCTTCAGATCCATGCAAGAATTTCCCTGGTATGTATATTCCCTGAGATAACTGAGTCTCAGGCATGCACTGACGTTTTTAACTGAATTCTGCCAGAATGCCTTGCAGAATACCTATACCAGTTTACATTACTTCTCCATATCCTTGCCAAACTGATATGCATCATCCTTTCCAATTTTTGCCAGTTTGATGGGTGTAAAAATGGTGTATTCAATTTTGATATATCAGCTTACTAGTGATGTTGAGTATATTTTTATTATTTATTTACCCTTTGGGCTTCCTCTGCTTCAAATTGCCTATTCATAGCTTTTATCTATTTTTATATTCAGTTTCCAATTTTATTCCTGCTGATTTACAGAAACTTTTCATATATTCTAGCTTTTATTTTTTGGCTGCACTGCACACCATGTGAGATCGTGGTTCCCAAACAGGGATTGAACCCACGCCCCTTGCATTAGAAGCATAGAGTCTTAACCATTGGACCACTGGGGAAATCCCTCTAGTTTTTTGTTTTTAACTGAAATATTTATGTTAGTTTCAGGTGTATAGCAAAGTGATTCAGTTGTATATGAATGTGTGTGTGTGTATATATATATATGCATATATACTTTTATGACGGCTTGCCAGGTGGTGCTAGTGGTAAAGAATCTGCCTGCCAGTGTAGGAGACATGAGATGTGGGTTTGATCCCTGGGTCAGGAAGATCCCCTGGAGGAGGAAAAGGCAACCGACTCCAGTGTTCTTGCCTAGAGAATCCCACGGACAGAGGAGCCTGGTGGGCTGCAGTCTGTGGGGGTCGCAAAGAGTCAGTCAGACCTGAAGTGATTTAAAACACACACACACACATATACTTTTACAGATTCTTTTCCCTTATAGGTTAATACAAAATATTGAGTATAGTTCACTGTGTATACAGTAGGTCCTTGTTGTATATTTTAGTTTTAATGCCTTCTAGATTTTAGTCATTGCTGATATCTCCTCTTAGTCGTTTGTCTAAGTTTATACTTCATTGAACAGAAATCTTCAAATTTTATGCAGTGATGATAATTGTTTCTTTATCTCATGTTTGTATTTTGGGGTCTTGCTTAAAAAATTTTCACCCTGGTTTGTAAAGATAGTCCTTTCATATTCTATTACTTTAATAGGTTGTAAAATCCATTTTGAATCCCCTTAGCATATAGTAAAAATGCAGTATCAAGCTCAATTTTTCTTTGTACAGTGATCCAGTTTTCTCATACTACCTAAGAAGCAATCTATCTATCCATTCCAGATTGTTTTGTGGTGGTACCTTTATCAAGTATCAGGTTTATATTTTTAACTCTCCATTGTGTTCCTCTGCTTTGTCTGTCTTCCTATACAAACGCTATACTATCGTTACCACAGATTTTCAGTGAAGTTATACTAGCATTACATTTTCTTTACCCTTGTTGTATTAGGGACACTTTATCTTATGGGGAAGGGAATTGCAGAATGATTAGTGTGACTTCTTTAAAAGTAATAGATAGCAATAAGTTTTTTATTTAATGGCACTTGTTTTCTCACAAAATGGAAAAAAATATTGATTACATCATGTTAATCTCTTTGCTAGGATGCTCCACTTCTCTCCTAGTGTGTCTTCTTCCCCATTGCTTCCTACTAAATCTTTCTCACTCTACTTTCCTGGAGCAAAGAAGTAGAAAATGAAATTTACAACCACACTGTAAGAAAGAAAATGTTGTTGTTGTTTAGTTGCTAAGTCATGTCTGACTCTTTTGTGACCCCATGGACTGCAGCCCGCCAGGCTCCTCTGTCCCTGGGATTTTCCAGGCAAGAATACTGGAGTGAGCTGCCATTTCCTTCTCCAGGGGGTCTTCCCAACCCAGGGATCGAACCCATATCTTCTGCATTGGCAAGTGGATTCTTTACCACTGAGCCAGTGGGGAAGCCCAAGAAAGGGAATGGAGCATGATAAATAAGAAACTTTTTGCTTTGTTGAATATTTATATAGGTTTGGATATGCAAAAGTGGGTCCGGACCTTAGCTTGGAAGTAGACACCAGTCAGAACTGTGTGCTCTGCATTAAGAATAAAGAATTTGCATTGGAGGCTGCAATCCAGGAAGGAGAGGATGCTGAGGAAATAGCACCGGGGAGAAAGGAAGAGAAACAAGCCAGCTAGTGTGTTTCTGAGCCCCTATATGGGTGAAAAGCCAATGGAACAATTCCTGGGAAAAGAATATTTAAGAAGTAGCAAGTTTTCAAGTGGTAGGAGTTCATTTAAAAAAATATTTTATTTTATATTGGACTATAGCTGATTAACAATGCTGTAATAATTTCAAATGGACAGTAGGAGTTCACTTTTGAGCTGTAAATACTCATACCCCATTTGTCACCCTCAATTTGCACTGAATTCTGATAAAAACAAAAATATCTCATGTTAACAGATATATACACATCTGTGTGTACTGAGGCGGTGAGGAAAGTGGTGGTGTTATTAGTATGTATCAACTATGAAAGGAAATGAGATTCACAGATGGATTTGCCTGGTGCAGAACATAACAACTTGAGTAAAAAACAGTGAACCAATCTGTTAACTGATCAGTGTCCAGTGGAAGCAGGAACTCAGAACCAGAGGTCATCACAGTAACAAGGGGGAGGAGGAAGAAGCAAAAGAGAAGAAGAAAGGAGGATGAAGGAGGGAAATAACGGTCATTTGTAAAGTGTGCCAAGATTTGTCCAAGTGCTTTGCTTTTCACAGATGAGGATGACCATGAGAATGTAATCCCCAGCACTTGCCTTTTCTCTCCCAGAGATTGCCAGTAAGCAATCCCACAGTAAGCAGGCCAATCCTGTCTGTTAAATATAGGAGGCCTCAATTAACATCTGGGTGGCTTTTAATTAAGCATTAGCCCTACTTACTCCCAAACATACTCCAAGGGAGCCTGGAGACCTGGTACTGTGATAGATCACGACTGTCTTCTGGCTTCAGGCCCTAAAAGCGTCCCCAAACTCATCATTAGAACAGACCTTTGTTGTAATTTCCAGTGTATCATAATGACTGTGGACATTTTTAAAGGAAAAATGCTTTATTAAAAAATAGAAAAAGCCAAAAAAAAGAAAAAGCTTGTGAGTTGATCTGTTCTTTTTGTGGATCTTGATCTTGTATCATCTCTCACTTAAGTTTGATTCAGGCCAGCAACCTTCTGCTTTCTCCTAATCTCACTCTGGGGTATCCGATCTGGTACCCTAGCTTCCACTACTAACTGTTATTCCTGGTCAGGTCAAGTTGGAGCTCATCAGGCCCCAGACTCTGGGAACCTCCATAATGGATGAGAGTCTCTTTCTCAGGCACCCTCCATCTCAGTCTCTCCTTAGCTCTTGGCTGCCCTCTTCTGGGATCAGGTCCCTCAGCCACTGCTGTGGGCTAGAAAGACCCTTTCTGCCAACTTCCCTCTGACCCGGGACAGGTGGGATAATCACAACCATGTGTTTGGACTCTTCTGCTGCCATTAGATCTAACAATGCTATCTTACCTATATATTCACCTCTTAAATGTTGTAGCTATTTTTACCAACAAAGAAGAGTTGGTGGAAGAAAAAAAATGCTGAGTCCTTTAAAATAATAAACCATTGTGTGTGTGTACGTGCTCAGTCGTGTCCGGCTCTTTGCAACCCCATGGACTGTAACCCCCGAGGCTCCTCTGTCAATGGGATTTTCTCGGCAAGAAAACTGGAGAGGATTGCCGTTTCCTCCTCCAGGGGATCTTCCCAACCCAGGGATCAAACCTGTGTCTCCTGAGTCTCCTGCATTGGCAGGCAGATTCTTTACCACTGAACCACCTGCTGCTGTGGCTGCTAAGTCGCTTCAGTCGTGTCTGACTCTATGTGACCCCATAGACAGCAGCCCACCAAGCTCCCCATCCCTGGGATTCTCCAGGCAAGAACACTGGAGTTCGTTGCCATTTCCTTCTCCAATGCATGAAAGTGAAAAGGGAAAGTGAAGTTGCTCAGTCGTGTCCGACTCTTAGCGACCCCATGGACTGCAGCCCACCAGGCTCCTCCATCCATGGGATTTTCCAGGCAAGAGGACTGCGGTGGGGTGCCATTGCCTTCTCTGCTGAGCCACCTGGGAATCTCAATAGACATTAAGTGAATTCAATAAAAACAGATAACATTATCTGGTATTATCTGTTATCTCTTCTAAAAATGTCACTTGTAGGTTGCACATCATCACCATTGATAAATATCTGAAAGTTTAAAATAATGTCTTGCATTATTCTGGAATGGCTAATATTTTAAGATTAAATTAAAATATGATGAGTAGGGGAATATGCTCAATGTTTTTAAAGTAATCAGTTGAGTGGGAACTTTAGAAATATTTGTTCCTAAAGTTAGTTAGTTCTATGAATTATCTAGCAACACATGAAAAACACATGCTCCCTCCATACACACAAGCACACTCACTCACACACATGAGTGCACCTTTTCTACATATACACAATGGATTATTACCCAGCTATAAAAAAAAGAATGCATTTGACTCAGTTCTAACGAGGTGGTTGAAACGGGAGCCTATTATACACAGTGAAATAGGCAGAAAGAAAAACACCAATACAGTGTATTAATGCATATATATGGAATTTAGAAAGATGGCAATGATGACCTTATATGCAAGACAGCAAAAGAGACACAGATGTAAAGAACGGACTTTTAGACTCTATGAGAGAAGGCGAGGGTGGGATGATTTGAGAGAATAGCTTTGAAACATGTATATTACCATATGTGAAACAGATCACCAGTGCAAATTCGATGCATGAAACAGGGCACTCAAAGCTGGTGCACTGGGACAACCCTGAGGGAGGGGACAGGGAGGGAGGTCAGAGGGGGTTTTGGGACTGGGGTATACTGTGCACCCCTGGCTGATTCATGTCAGTGTATGGCAAAAACCACTATGATATTGTAAAGTAATTAGCTTCCAATTAAGTAAATTTTCTTTAAAAAGAATTAAATTGCTTAGGACCCTCAGATTTTCAAATCCTTTTCTTCTTAGCCATGTACATAGTTTGTTCCTAAATTAAGGCCTTTCCTCTCAATTATATGGAAATGATTATGTAGCTGGGGAAGCAAGAATTTTCATACATTGCTAGGGTATTTAAACGTTTTTAAATTTTATTTATTTATTTATTTTTGGTTGTCCTGAGTCTTCATTGCTTTGAGAGGGCTTGCTCTGGCTGCAGCAAGTGGGGGCTACCCTCTAGTTTCGGTGCTTGGGCTTTTCATTTCGGTGGCTTCTCTTGTGGTGGATCATGGGCTCTAGGCACATGAACTTCAGTCGTTGGAATGCATGGGCTCTAGAGCTTGGACTCAGTGGTTGTGGCCCTAGGGCTTAGTTGCTCTGTGGCACGTGGAAGCTTCCTGTACCAGGGATCAAATCTATATCCCCTACTCTGGCATGCTGCTCACCACTGGACCACCAGGGAAGTCCAAGAGTGTAAAATTATACAACTACTCAGGCAAACTCTGCAGCAATTTCTACTCAAGTACAATATATGGCACTCTATGACACAGTGTTTTCCGTCTCACATATTTACCCAAGAGAAATGAAAACAAATATCCATACAAAGATTTTTACACAGATGTTCATAGCAGCTTAATTTACAGTAGCTCTAACCTAGAAACAGCCCAGACGTCCATTAACACTGGAATGGATGAACAATTTCTACCTGCAACAGCATGGATGAATCTCAAAAAACATTATGCAGAGCAGACACAAAAGAATATACACTATTAGACTCTGTTTTCTCTTTTTCCTTTTACAAAATTATTTTGTTGCTGTTGTTTTTAATTACTTTTTGTTTCTTTTGTTTTTGTGAAGTTCTAGAAAATACAAATAGGCAAAGAACACAAACTTTGGAGAGTGATTGGTGGTTACTGACTGTTAATGGGCACAAGAGAACTTGCTTGGGTGATGGAAACATTCCATATTGTACCTATATATACATAGTTGAATATATAGGTAAAAAGTCAGTGAACTGTACACTTAAGATCTGTATATTGTACTAAATCTCAATTATATTTCAATTTAAACTAGAGAAATAGAATATATAAAGAAGCAGAAATTAGAAAATCAAACAGTGACAGGAGTTAGAGGAGAGAGTTGCCAGTTAGCAATATCTAAATTTTTGACCTATAATTCTATTAAATATTCCATCCCATGTTGAAGTAAAATGATTTTTAAAATTTATTTTGATTCCAAATGATGTCGCCAAAGAGCACAGTAATTTCCCAGGCTCTTCCTTTTGCTCAGGACCCAGTCAACGGCCTGAGAAGGCTGAATCTGGGCTCTGGAACGAGAGTGGGCTTCCTGGACATACAACCTATGCAGTAGCACAGGACAGTGAGCTCATAAAATTTAATGCTCTGCTGTAACAGTCTTGAAATTCTTAAAAATTTTATCTCTGAAGTTGCAAAGTGTTTTGCAAGAGAAATTTGTTGAGACAATGAAGCCTGTGCGTCAGCAGAAGAGATACATACAATAGATGTGTCTGCTACTTGTTGCTCTTCTGTTTGCACATACAATTTGTGAGGCCCATGGTCACAAAATTTCTGTGGGTTCACAATGTGTGAGAGTTCCATAAGACTCAAGACAAGAGCAAAATAGCATACTGCATCTATGGCTAAGGAATGAAGCCCTGACAGACCCCAGAGGCCAGGTTATCTGCTTGAATTGAAACTAGTTTCCGAAACAGGGGGGAAAAAAAGGCAGTGGTGTTCTAAGAAACAATAATCCTTGTATTGTGGTGGT
This sequence comes from Antilocapra americana, assembly GCA_007570785.1. Classification (NCBI taxonomy): domain Eukaryota; kingdom Metazoa; phylum Chordata; class Mammalia; order Artiodactyla; family Antilocapridae; genus Antilocapra; species Antilocapra americana. The sequence continues at coordinate 6,694,897 of ML661338.1, read as the reverse complement.
GATTTAGTCACTAAGTCATGTCTGATTCTTTGCAACCCCATGGACTGTAGCCTACTAAGCTCTTCTGTCCATGGGATTTCCCAGGCAAGAATGCTGGAGTGGGTTGTCATTTCCTTCTCCAGGGTATCTTCCCAACCCAGGGATGGAACCCATGTATCCTGCATTGTAGGTGGCTTCTTTACCAACTGAGCCACCTGAGAAGCCCAATTTCTTGTATAGCCAAGTGAAAATGGTGGCATAAAAGGAAAAGGAAATATAAGGCAACTCATGTTTTCTTTTTCTTTCCTTCTTAGTCATTCCTTATTTATCAGAAAGCTGAAGGTAGAATGTGTTGATTGACTGTATGCATATCAAGAAGTGAAATAAGGGACTTGGCTGGTGGTCCAGTGGTTAAGACATCATGCTGCCAATGCAGGGGCTGCAGGTTCAATCCTTGGTTCAGGAACTAAGATCCCGCATGCTGAGGGGCATAGCCAAAAGACTAAAAAAAAATAAAGAAGTTAGACAACTGTGCAGCCAGTCTAGTTCTATGACATTCCTATCATTCCAAAAGAACCTCTGTACTCAGAGGAGAAGTCATATGAAAATCTTATTTACATTTACAGTCTAATTTCTCTTTGGATATAAATAAAGTGATCTGGGTTTTAATTATAGTATTAAAAAAGAAATAAAAACAACTGGATTGGTTTTGTTCAGTGTTTTACTGTCTCACTCTTTTTCCTTACTCAGAACAACAAAACACAATGACAAGTCAAGAGAGACTGAAGAAAAAAAGAATCTTTTTATTTTGATGCCTTTAAGAACTTTTTTCTCTTTTTTGATTAAGAAGTCCCACTTTTTCATTTTGCACTGGGCCTCACAAATTAGGCAGCCTGTGTTTCCTGGAGCTGAAGCCCTCAGACAATCTTGTGTTTTGGGTAAAGATGAGAATAATGACAAACCTAGATAGCATATTAAAAAGCAGAGATATTACTTTGACGACAAAGGTCCATATAGTCAAAGCTCTGGTTTTTCCAGTAGTCATGTGTGGTTGTGAGATTTGGACCATAAAGAAGGCTGAGCACCGAAGAATTGATGCTTTTGAACTGTGGTGTTGGAGAAGACTCTTGAGAGTCCCTTGGACTGCAAGGAGATCAAACCAGTCCATGCTAAAGGAGATCAGTCCTGGGTGTTCATTGGAAGGATTGATGTTGAAACTGAAACTCCAATACTTTGGCCACCTGATGCGAAGAGCTGACTCAATAGAAAAGACCCTGATGCTGGGAAAGATTGAGGGCAGAAGGAGAAGGGGACGACAGAGGATGAGATGGTTGGATGGCATCACTGACTCGATGGACTTGAGTTTGAGCAAGCTCCAGGAGTTGGTGATGGACGGGGAGGCCTGGCGTGCTACAGTCCATGGGGTCACAAATAGTCGGACTGAGTGACTCAACTGAACTGAAAATAATGAGAAGAATAGGAGACGGTGTGGAGCAGGCACCTGAGGCTCTTCTTAACCTCTTCGACTCAGTGCCTAGGCTGAGAAGGAATTCAACCCAAAGTAGGAGAGTCAGAGAGCACTGGCAGGGGTGGAGAAGACTGGTGATAGTCAGAGAACGGTTTGATTTTGAGAGTAGTATTGTGTGCTGTTTTTTTCCAAGGTCTTCTGATCCAGGCTTACGGGTGGGATATTGTGAGAAACTAACAGAACTTTTCAGAATAGCCCTACAACAAGAAGACTGTGGTAAGTGGCAAGAGGCTTGAGGTCTAATACCACTGTCATCACTGGTAGAGCATGGGGATTGGTGAATCTTTTTCCTTCCCAGAATTGGGTGCTACCTATTAGGCTTTCCAGGATGTGGATGAGAGGAGTGACTTTGACATAGAGGCTACAACAGAGCCTGAAGTCAGCTCATTTCATTGGGAGCCATAGGGTCAATAAAAGCTGATGAACCTTAGCTTCACAAACTTGGAGATGAAATCTAATAGGCATTGTAGAGGTTTTAAAACATTGTCCCAAATGCTTTGGTGCTCCTCTCATTAAAAGGTAGAGTCCATGTCCCCTCCTCTGCATTTCATCGAATATGGCAGGATTCACGCTCTGATAGCTTCCAGCTCCAAGCAGTCACCACTTCCTGTCTCTTTGGAATGCTGGTCTTGGAACTCACTGATTATGCTGTGAGGAAGTTGAAGCAGCTTGTGGAGAGGCTTACATCGGGAGGAATCAGGTCCCCAGTTGACGCCCTGGATGATTCTCAGCGTTGTCAGCCCCGGCTAACCAGCCATGAGGCTGAGTTGTCTTGGAAGTAAATCTTCCAGCTTCCAGGTGACCTGCTCCAATTGCCAGTGCATGGAGCAGAGACAAGCCTTTTGTGTGAAACCCCACTCAACCTGCAGACTTGTGAGCTAAATAAAGGATTGTTGCTGCTTAAAACCACCGAGTTTTGGCATGGCTTTTTATGAGGCAATGGAAAGAATGGTATATTCCTTGGGTTCTACCAAGAGAAAAGCTGGACTTGATTTAGGACTGAGGTTCTAACATTTCCACCAATGATAAGTCAGCTGAGTGTAGAGGTTAATCACATAGACCCTGGAGTTAGACTTCCTTGGTTAATATTTCTAGTTATACCACTTACAGTTGTGTGACTATAGTCTCTACACCTCAGTTTCCTCATCTGTTCAAAATAGAACAATAATGATGATAACTCTACCACATTGTTGTCAAGGTCAAGTGAGCACTTAAAATGGTTTCTGGTGCATCGATATGATTATTTGCAGAGCAAAAGCATCTTTATAACCTTTTAAAAGTATTCTTTACCTGTGATTTTACTCTCTAGAGTAGCTGGGCTTGAGAAAATACAACTTTACCTTTTACTCATTTAGTAATGACTTCTCTTTTTATGTTCTACAAGATTAAGTTTTATTTTATTTGTAACCCGAAAAAGAAAATCAGCAGCACAAAGAGTGCAGGTCATGCGGAAAGCCCACCAGTGGATTTGAGCCTGTCAGGTAAGCATATGATCTGATGCTTCCATTCTGTAACTGCTACTCATTTTATATTACTTGGTAAATTATCAGTTCTAGGTGTTCATAGGAAGGACTGATGTTGAAGCTAAAACTCCAATACTTTGGCCACCTCATGAGAAGAGTTGACTCATTGGAAAAGACTCTGATGCTGGGAAGGATTGGGGGCAGGAGGAGAAGAGGACAACAAAGGATGAGGTGGCTGGATGGCATCACCGACTCGATGGACATGGGTTTGGGTGGACTCCAGGAATTGGTGATGGACAGGAAGGCCTGGCGTGCTGCAGTTCATGGGGTCGCAAAGAGTCGGACACGACTAAGCGACTGAACTGAACTGAACTGAAATTATTAATATAAATGTTACAGATGAACTTAAGATTATGGAAACATGAAAATTATGTTTTTGTCTGCACTTTTCTGTATTTTAACCATCTCAAAGTTAAAAATGAAAACACACAATTCCTGTTTATTATTTGAAATCTGGAAGATACAAAATAGTAAAATGATTATTTATTATTTAACCACCTGGAGGTTACTCTTAAATGTCAGTACCCATTTCTTAGTGAAGGGAAAATGGACCAACCATCTAAGGATTTTAGGAAGGTTAAAGTGATGGCATCTGAAAGCAAAATATTAATACTACACTTGAAAACAAGTGATATCAGATTCTTCAAAGAAAGTCAGGGACCATAAGTGTACTTGATACAGATGTAGAAGGATAAAATCTCAGATGAGCAGAACATTACAACATAATGGTCATAATCTACATGACACTTTTTATTTCATATGACCGTGTTTCAGAACTCTGCCATTCTAGTTAGTAGAACCATTTACCTCAAAAAAATATCCATCTCTAATAAGTAACAAGGACCTACTTGTAGTACAAAGAACTACACTCTCAATATTTTGTAATAATCTATAAGGGAAAAGAATCTGAAAAAGAATATATACATATATATGTTCTGTATATCTGAAATTAACACCACATTATAAATCAACTATACTTCAGTTAAAAAAAATCCACCCTCTAAAAATTAAAATATATATAAATGTGTATATGTATGTATATATATATACATACATACATACATAAACACTCAAAACAATTTAGCTTTTCCTTTGGGTCTGTAAGTAGCAAAATGATTTTTGCACATTTATTTATTCACCCAATTTATGAATGATAAAGTTATCTCTAAGGAATTTCTGATACTTTATTTTCTCTTTGGGTTCCTGGTTCCTCCTGATGGAGGCTTGGAGGTGTCACAAGGAGGAATGATTGAGTGAAAGACGCTCAGTCATGTCTGACTCTTTGTGATCCCATAGACTACACAGTCCATGGAATTCTCCAGGACTGAATATTGGAGTGCGTAGCCTTTCCCTTCTCCAGGGGATCTTCCCAACCCAGGGACTGAACCCAGGTCTCCCGTATTGCAGGTGGATTTTTTACCAGCTGAGCCATAAGGGAAGCCCAAGAAGAAGGAAAGTGAAAGTAAAGTCGCATCTGACCTACACAAACTGTAGCCTACCAGGCTTCTCCATTCAAGGGATTTTCCAGGCAAGAGTACCAGAGTAGATTGGGTTGCCATTTCCTTATCCAGGGGATCTTCCTGACACAGGGATCGAACCCAACCCAGGTCTCCCGAATTGCGGGCAGACATTTTACCCTCTGAGCTACCAGGGAAGGAGGTTTTAAGTCATCTTTGACCAGCTAGCTTGAAGCAGAAGCTGCTGAAAGTTGAGCTCCTGAAGCAAATGCCCCCAGCCCCACCTAGTCTTCCTTGTGCACAGCAACACTGTCCTAAAACAGGATAGAGACTGTGGCTTTTGGCTTTAAAATAGGACTCCATTTTCTCTCTCTCCAATTTCATCCATCGGAGACCAGACTCAGCTGGTTGGAATCCTCCTGCTTGGCAGTAGAAACCTTCCTTCAGAACTCCACCTTGTCCTCCATAACAGGGTGCCAGGATGCATGCTCCTATAGAAAGTTGTTGCTTTGGCAGGTGAGAGAAGCAAGGAAGGATTATACAACTTTATCTCACTGAGGTAGGAACTGAGGTTTGAGGAACTGAGGTAGAAACTTTACCAAGAAACATTCAGCTGACGTTCAGATGGAGTGATGAACTGGTTAGAGGGCTGGGGATCAGGGCTGAGGAAAATGAGAGAAGCTGACATGAGAAAATATGCTGCTCCAAGGGACCTGAAACAGAGACAAGTAAATCTGTAATAAGTTCAGTCAGCATGGTTCTGGGATTTTCTTCAGGAGAGTCCCCAAATAGACAGAGAATCTTCTAAAAGCAAAATCACTAAAAAGGGAGGATTGAGAACCTGGGTGACTTGGGGAGCTTTAGGCTTCCTCTGGTAGCTCAGATGGTAAAGTATCTGCTTGCAATTCAGGAGACCCAGGTTTGATCCCTGGGTTGTGACAATCCCTTGGAGGAGGGAATGGCTACCCACTCCAGTATTCTTGCCTGGAAATCCCATGAACAGAGGAGCCTGGTGGGCTGCAGTTCATGGGTCAAACAGGACTGAGTAACTAAGCAAACACAGACATCTAAACCATAATCAAGATTTAGCTTTATAGGATAATCAGATGTAATGAAAAATCTCAATTTTTTCTAAAAGAAAAATACTACACAGTGGTTTCTCTTTAATCCAGAAATTCCCCGTAAGCTGGAAGGCTAGGAGGGAGGGGTAGGCAGGAACTGAAAAGACCTGAGGGAGAAGTGGGACTAGATGACCTTCAAGGACCCTCCTAGGGCAAGAGCACCCAAAGGCCGGATAGTCCCCCGAGGGTGAGCTGGAAATTTGTGAGTGTGTTTTGAGTGTTACAAAGATAGCACATAGTAAAGCTAAATGTAATCAGTGTCACTTCTTTTAAAAGATAAACACCAAGTATTTCTTGCTTGACTTTAATGTACGTTGGACTTTCTGGGATTGCAGCTACTGAATACACTGAAGGAAAACTGTACCTCCTTTTATGGACAACTTTAACAAGAAACATTCAGAACTTTTGAAATAATACCAGTAGTAACATGTCAGCTAATGTTATTTAAATCAATACAATACACTTGTTTTAGTCTGCATTTATAACTTTTTGCAGTCACAAATTCCACATTTAGGAACTGTTAGGAAATTACTGAGCTATATAAAAAATTTTAAGTTTGGGCAAAAAGTGTTTAGAATTGGGCAGCATCCAATCTAGCAGATAGAAAGGAGCTCTGAGGAGCTGTACAACATGAAAGGTTTATCTGTAGAAGGGTGGAGGAACAAGGAAGTTAGTGGAGACAAAAAAAAAGAAGAAGCATTTTGTTATTGCAGGGTTACTTTCCTTCAGTTGATGGCAGGAGTCTGTCAAACAGGTTACCCAACTGGTGCTGATCAGATGATTCTTGATTAACTAGTTTAAGATTCCACCTCTGGGAGAACAGAAACTGTAATTAGGTCTTGGTTTGGTAATATGGGCCTTGGCATATTCCATTTTGAACCTGTTGTCTTATTTCTTAACACTACAGACATATGACTATTCCATTATGCATTTCCAGTAAAATTGTGACTAAGCATTTACACATCCAGCTGTATGTTTTATTACAAATTACTTCCAGTTTTTTATTTATTTTTTTAATTTTTTTAAGTTCTGCAGTGCTTTTTTTTTTTTTACTTTACAATATTGTATTGTTTTTGCCACACATTGACATGAATCCACCATGGGTGTACATGTGTTCCCCATCCTGAACCCTCCTCCCACCTCTCTCCCCATCCCATCCCTCAGGGTCATCCCAGTGCACCAGCCCTGAGCACCCTGTCTCATGCATCGAACCTAGACTGGCAATTCGTTTCACATATGATAATATACATGTTTCAATGCCATTCTCCCAAATCATCCCACTCTCGCCCTCTCCCACAGAGTCCAAAAGACTATTCTATACATTTGTGTTTCTTTTGCTGTTTCACATACAGGGTTATCGTTACCATCTTTTTAAATTCCATATATATGCGTTAGTATACTGTATTGGTGTTTTTCATTCTAGCTTACTTCACTCTGTATAATAGGCTCCAGTTTCATCCTCCTTATTAGAACTGATTCAAATGTATTCTTTTTAATGGCTGAGTCATATTCCATTGTGTATATGTACCACGACTTTCTTATCGATTTGTCTGCTGATGGACATCTAGGTTGCCTCCATGTCCTGGATATTGTAAACAGTGCTGCGATGAACATTGGGGTACATGTGTCTCTTTCAATTTTGATTTCCTCGATGTGTATGCCCAGCAGTGGGATTGCTGGGTCATATGGCAGTTCTACTTCCAGTTTTTTAAGGAATCTCCACCCTGTTCTCCATAGTGGCTGTACTAGTTTACATTCCCACCAACAGTGTAAGAGGGTTCCCTCTTCTCCACACCCTCTCCAGCATTTAATTCTTGTAGACTTTTGGACGGCAGCCATTCTGACTGGCGTGAAATGGCACCTCATTGTGGTTTTGATTTGCATTTCTCTAATAATGAGAGATGTTGAGCATCTTTTCATGTGTTTGTTAGCCATCTGTATGTCTTCTTTGGAGAAATGTCTGTTTAGTTCTTTGGCCCATTTTTTGGTTGGGTCGTCTATTTTTTTGGAATTGAGCTGCAGGAGTTGCTTGTATATTTTTGAGATTAATTCTTTGTCAGTTGCTTCATTTGCTATTATTTTCTCCCATTCTGACGGCTGTCTTTTCACCTTGCTTATAGTTTCCTTTGTTGTGCAAAAGCTTTTAATTTTAATTAGGTCCCATTTGTTTATTTTTGCTTTTATTTCCAATATTCTGGGAGGTGGGTCATAGAGGATCCTGCTGTGATTTATGTCGGAGTGTTTTGCCTATGCTTTCCTCTAGGAGTTTCATAGTTTCTGGTCTTACATTTAGATCTTTAATCCATTTTGAGTTTATTTTTGTGTATGGTGTTAAAAAGTGTTCCAGTTTCATTCTTTTACAAATGTTTGACCAGTTTTCCCCACATCACTTGTTAAAGAAATTGTCTTTTCTCCATTGTATATTCTTGCCTCCTTTGTCGAAGACAGGTGTCCATAGGTGCATGGATTTATCTCTGGGCTTTCTATTTTGTTCCATTGATCTATATTTCTGTCTTTGTGCCAGTACCATACTGTCTTGATGAAGTAAAGGGGGTGACACAAAACACTTATTATTTAAAAAGGGAGGAGGGTGTAGATATATAGAGCTTAGACCCATTAGCCTAGTGTAAGATTTTTTTTTTCACTTTGGGAATCAATAGACCTTTAAGAGCATCATGAAAACCAGGAGACTTCTTATACATTTACATATAAGCATAAACACTTGCATAAGTACTGTACCCTTTGTATATGCAAATAGATTCATTCTTAAGGGACATTTGGAAGAGGAGGTACTGGATGAATGTGTGTGAATAGTTAACTAAACTATTAAAATTGGATTGGTGTAAACAGAAAACAACCCTTATTCCTTTGCAGACTTATGTTTAAACTCTTCTCGTGCTGCGTGCTAGGTCACTTCAGTCGTATTTGACTCTTTGCGACCCTATGGGCTATAGCCCTACAGGCTCCTCTGTCCATGAGGATTCCCCAGGCAAGAATATTAGAGTGGGTTGCCATACCCTCCCCCAAAGGATCTTCCCGACCCTCGGATCTAATCGACGTTTCTTAAGTCTCCTGCACTGGCAGGCAGTTTCTTTACCAGCACCACCTGGGAAGTCCCTTAACCACTCTAGAATGGCTCTTGTCTGTCTCAGCACAAAATCTTGGGCATGCTCCGCAGTATTTTCACTGTTACTTTCACATGAGTTTTGACGAAGATTCTCTTCTTGACTACATTTCTGCCAGGCACTTCTGAGCCCTCTCTTGAGTAGGCCTCAACCTTGGCCTGTAAAGATTAGAACAAACACAAACATAGTTTCTAACAGCTCAAGGCCACATCCCTAGGGTGAGTCTCACTCCCTAAAAGTGCCTCCCTAGGAGACTCCATGCTGCCAAAAGAATTGACTGTTGCAGCCAGCACCTGAAGATAGGGCCTTGCCTCCCTCTCTGTGGGGGAAGAGACGTCTAACTTTGATAAGGGCCAACTAACAAACACAGATGGGCTTCACAGGCACCACCTCACCGTTCTAGGTTTTTATAATTTTTCACTTCCCTGACTCTGCTAAGGCTCTCCTCCCCCCATTCCATTTTCTCCCCTTAAACTGCCCAGCCACGTCTGTACAAAGTCAAAAGTTGGGTTCAGTTTACACTGTAATCTTTTCCCTGCGGTAATAGTGTAGTATTAATTAAAATTTGTCCTTACCACTGTAACTAGCATCTGTTTTTCTTGGATAGTTTTTAGGATTCAAGTGTTCCACCTTTTTGCTGAAATCACTGCACCCTTTCGGGTGATCATCTTGGGCCAAGTCCAGCTCCCTTCCCTATGTGTACATCCGGTTTTTGGGTCATTTATGCACCCCCTAACCCACCAAACTTCAGATTCAGCCCAACAAAGTTCTCTTGCTTAACTCTGTTGTCAGAAAAGCAGCTCACCACAACGTTGAGACCCTCAGGTCTGAGTCAGGTGTCCTGTCTTCCAAACTTCCTTCTTGGTTGGTTTCAGAATAGCCTAAGCACCCTCCTGGGATTAGGAGACCATCAACACAATGATACAGTGGACTCTTGCTATTCATTTTTCTTTCTTTCCTACAATCAATTTTTTTTTAGTCATCTGGTCTTTATTTAAACGTTTTTATTCTATGTTATATTGATATATAATTGACACAGGGTGCTCTGTAAGTTTAAGGTGTGCAGCATAATAATTTGAAATGAAAACAAATATCAGGAAATGATTACCATAATAAATTCAGTGGGCATCCATCATCTCATGTAGATACAAAGTTAAAGAAGTAGAAAAATATATTTATAGATGTATAGATATGTTTTTCCCTTGTGATGAGAATTCTCAAGATTTATTCTTTTATTAGCTTTTATATATAACATACTATTACCAACCCCCAGTGGATCAAGGATCCTTTAATTTGGGTCCTTTGCCTGGAGTTGCAAATGCCAATCAAAGGAAACTGAGTTCGGTATAGCAGAGCAGAAACTTTATTTATTGACCAAGGAATGGAGAAGAAAGAGTTCATGCTCTAAAAACACCTTCTTCACCAGGAAATTTTAAGGGGTAGGAGGGAGACTTGTCATCAGGGCGCTAGAAAAGTGGTGGAGATAGATTTCCTTGAGCAGCCAGGGGCAGCTGGGGCTAGCACAGTCTTCCACAATTCTTTGCACATGGTACAAATTGTGCCTAGCAGAGAACAAATTCCTCCTTGGGCAGAGATCTTAGCATGGTAATGAAGCAAAGGTAACTTCTGGATACCTCCCGGTCTCAACTGCTCAGGTACATTTCTGTGGTCAAGTCAGAGCCAGCCGGTTCAGAGCAGTTGACCACAGCACTTCTCTTAAAGCACAGCTGGAAAACATCTCTGTTAAATGCCAGGTGCTTTAGAAACAAACATAGGGCTAAAGTGACACAAGCATACTTTAGCTCTCAGGGGCTGGTATGCAGCAGTGTTGATTATATTTATTATATTGCACATTACATCGCTAGGACTTATTTACCTTATAACTGGGAGTTTGTTCATTTTAAGCACCTTCATCCAGTTCCGCCTCCCTGCCACCTCCTACCTCTGATAACCACAAATTTGATCTCTTCTTCTATGAGTCTGTTTTGAAATATAATTGACATAAAACACTATTTAGTCCCTGGTACACAACATAGTGATTCTGTATTTCTAGACGTTTCAGTATGATCACCATGACCTTTCTACCATATGAGGACACAGTGAACCAGAAAACACACTCACCAGACAGTGAAACTTCTGGTATCTTGATCTTGGACTTAGCCTCTAGAATTTGAGTAATAAATTTCTGTGGCCTTCTGGGAAGGCCACCCAGATGGGCTTCCCTCGGGGCTCAGATGGTAAAGAATCCGACTGCAATGCGGGAGACCGGGTTTGATCTCTGGGTTGCGAAGATCCCCTGGAAAAGGGACAGGCTACCCACTCCAGTACTCTGGCCTGGAGAATTCCATGGACTGTATAGTCCATGGGGTTGCAAAGAGTCGGGAACACGACTGAGGGAGCGACTTTCACTTTATGGTATTTTGTTATAATGACCCAAACAAACTACCAGGATTTCAGTTTTTTTTGTAATTGTTGAAACTTGCCTTGTGATCTAATGCAAAATGCTGAGGATGAGTGTATTCAGTTGCTCAGCTGTAGCCCACCAGGCTCCTCTGTCTATGGGATTCTCCAGGCAAGAATACTGGAGTGGGTTGTTTCCTTCTTCAGGGGATCCAGTGATCAAACTCAGTTCTCTTGCATCTCCTGTATTGGCAGGTAAATTCTTTACCACTAAGACACCTGGGAAGATCACTTGATGATTTTTAGTGATGTTCAATATATGCTTGAAAAGAATGTGTAATACTGCTTTTTTCAGTACAAATTTATATATAAAAATGCATACACAAGTAATCCATTACATATAATAGATCACATAATTATGCATTATAATACTAGATCATATTATTATACAATGTATGTTGTATGTAATATGTTATGCTGCTGCTGCCGCCAAGTTGCTTCAGTCATGTCCGACTCTGTACGACCCCACAGATGGCAGCCCACCAGGCTCCTCCATCCCTGGGATTCTCCAGGCAAGAATACTGGAGTGGGTTGCCATGTCCTTCTCCAGTAATATGTTATATATTACATATAATATGCTAAAAATGATCACCACATTAAACTTAGTTAACATCTGTTACTATACACAGATATTACATAATTATCAACTGTATTTCCCACATATGTATTTCCCAACCGTATTTCGTATGTGAATTTCATACCCGAGACTTATTTTTTAAGTGTAAGTTTGCGCCTCTTAATCTCCCTCACCTATTTCTCTCCTCTCCTCAATTCTGCCTACAATCGAACTTTGGTTTTTATAAATATAGATGGGGTCATGGATATCTTATTCCTTGTTGCATCCTCAGCATTTAGCCTCTGCCTAGGTCAGAGTAGGCTTTATAGGACTTTTTTTGTTTTTTTTTTTAAATGGATGAATGATTATGGAATTGATAAATAAACTCTTTGCATGTAGGTAAGGCAAAGAACAACAAAGAAAATTCTAAATAAGGTTATTTTTCTGTTTCAGTTTTCTTTCTCGCTTATCCAGTTTATTTTCTTATTCCAATTATGCTTTTCTATCACTCTTTGAGTCACCAACTTTTTCCCCTTAGGGTGATTGCCTTCCTTCACCTATTCCTTTTACACTCCAGAATTCTGGCTGAATTCATTCTTCACAGCAGAAAAGAATGCTAACTGTAGGGAGACTTCCCAGAGTCTTTCTCAGATGCCCTTTTCATTCTGTGGAAGTGAAAAGAGTGTCTGCCCTGGGTAATAGAGGAAAATTGGATAGGATAAATTGCTTCCTTTTCAATTTATGTTCCACAAAAGAAATCCTGCTTTAAAGGGAAACTTATTTATAGATAGGATAAGTGAATTTGATTCTTCTTTGGGTTAGCCACACTGCTGACACAAAAGGGAGAAAAACACCGGAAGTGTTACACTTACCCCACTGGTTGTTTCAGATGGCCAGCTCCTTTACCAGAAACTGAAGGTCTTTCACAACTGATGTGGATATCACAGATGACAGGAAACGTTGCATAGTATCAGCCAGCCTACGGGACAAAGACCTTAAAATTCACAGACATTCCTAAAGTGAAAGTGCCAGAAATGTAACACAAACCAGTAAAGCAATAAAGAAGATTTGTTTGCATTACTCTAAAGTCCAGGGATGGTCATTATTTCAGGTAGAACTAGGTCTAAGGACTGAGAGGATGTTTGGGTTCTGATTATGTTTACCTCTAAGAGCCACATTGTAGGCAGGATGAGAATTCCAGTTTCTCCACTGGAAATTCTAGATTTGCTCTCCCTCAGTTTTTAGTAACCCTAATAGAAAGAGAATGTTTTCTTGATAGTTCCTGTAGAAGTCTCAGAGAAGGTTCTGATGAGTCTAGCTTGAGACAGGTGCCTCAAATCAGCACTGTGGCCATGGAGATAGTATTCCAATTAGGCAGGGGTAGGACCCAGCTTCATACCTGTAACTGAGGGCTGGGGAAGCAAATGGCTAATGGGGTGGGGTCAGTCCCAAATCATACTACACAGAATGGGTCGCTTTAGAAACAGGCATAGTAGAAGTTTCAAAGGGAAGAAGTACCAGCCAGCCCCCACTCTTCCATCAGTATTTTTTTTATGGGTCTCCACTTCACATTTCTTTCAAGTTTGACACTTAAAAGATGGCAACTTCTTAAAGTATCCTGTTATTAATTCCAATATTTAGTGAATTTTTATCAGAAATCATCTCTAGTTCCAATCAAGATTACTTAAGCTTTACTTTTTTGTTGGACTCTTGATAGAGATGTCAAACAGCTATGACAACTTGGTTTTAATGATTTTATGGTTTGGAAAGAAAAAATTAGAAAAGAAAAAAAAGAAGAAAAGATACAAATAAAACAGATGCAAAATAACTTCAAGAGTGCAGCAGCATAGTTATTACTGAGACAATCGGTAGCCTTAGTTATCATTGGAGTCAGTACCAGAGATCCTGAAATTAACTGGGATATAGGGCTTTTTATGGAAAACTAGCTGAGTTCTCCTTCCTATCCACTTGAGTTTGTGATCTGAGATTCAAACTCACAGTAAGTCCCAATCTGAATTGGGATTCCCATCTTCCACTTAATTTCTCTGCCTTGATTTCATAACTCAGAAAATGCCACCAGCATCAACATAGATGACCAAATTAGAAACTAGTTTTTTCTTGCCTTATCTTCAGAAACATTTAAACATAACATTTTCTGTATCCACTCTTGAATTTGTTCAAATCTTTCCCTGTCCATTCACCTACTCCACTCACTCAATTCCTCAAGAAATCTCGAGTCCACTGGGCCAGGTATATATCAAACAAATAACCATAAAAATAACTTTAATTTATAGTTACAATCATTGCTATAAGGGGGAGTACAAGAGGAACAAGGAGCTCAGGGATGACTACCTAAGGAAATGACATTTAAGTTGAAACTTGAAAGCCTGTAAGAACTGGCAGAAAGTGGGAGATCACCTGTGTTCCAGCCAAAAGGAAGTTTGTGTGATGACCATTTACACAGCTGTGATGTGTTAGAAGGATTATGGAGGAGAATTACAGGGTGTGGGAGAAACTGAAAAGTGGCTGCAGCCATCTCAAGACATTACCGTCTTTCACCTGGATTACTGCCATAGCATTTTAGCGTTTCTCTTTGTGGACTTTCATTTTCCTAATCTCTTCTTCAGAGGATCACAAGGAGGCTCTTTGTAAAGCATGAATCCAACATGCTTCTTTCTTACTTAAAGACTCTCCAAAGCCTTCGGGATAAACACCTAATCTCCCTAGCACAGAGTCAAGGCCCTTGGGATTTGTTCTCCCCTGTTTTTCTCCCATCCTCCCTCATGGTTCCTAGCAGTCTATGTGGTGGCAGACACTTCATTTGCATCTTTGGAAATGACTTGCGTATGTTTGTGTATTAGTTGCTCAGTCATATCTGACTCTTTGTAGCCCCGTTGTTCAGGCTTCTTTTCATCCATGTACCTCTGACTGCAACAAATTCTAATTGGAAGGCCCTTCCCTCCTGGAATTATATTCAACTCATCAGACTCAGTTTTTTAAAGCTTTCTTCTTGGAAGGCCACCTCACAGCACTCTGCATGCCTCTAACATAACACTTGGCACAAAGTCTTGAAATCCATTCATTTGACAAATATTGAGTGGTTACTATTGCTAGCACTGTTTTAGGCACTGGAGGATACAGTAGTGAACAAAATAGGTATTAGGTCAGCTTTACTCCTTAGGTTGTGAGAATCTGGAGCACTGATTGTGTCTTAATCACTTCTGTGTCCTCAACAGATGTACAACAGTGCCAAATATAATTAAATCTGAATTGAATTGAGCTAGCCAGGTCTGCCTAATTTCAAATTCCATGATCTTTCCACTACTATGTGGAATCCAGATGAATCTGAGTCTATTAAAGTAAAAATAGTAACACTATTAAAGAAAAATGGCAGCATGGATCATAAGTAACCAGGACCTGGTTCACTATAAATGCTCAATAAATAATATTATTTTGTCAAATCTTCCTTTTAAACTACCATCTTTGGCTCAATGAGTCACCCTCTGGCATATTACCTTAATTTTCCAACACTTCTGTCTCCTTCCTCTCCAGACACACTCTCTAAATTCAGAAACATTTATCACTATACAGTTTAATAGAAGAAAAAATTAGATACAATCTAAATGTTCTTCTATAAGATACTGGTTAAATAAGGTAAATTCTTCCAAAGGATTATTATGCAATTCTAAAGTTAGCACTGAGTGCAACTGACAAAGATGACCACATATTACTAAGTTGAAAAAACAAGTTGCAGAATAATGTGTATAGACCAAGTTTATTAAAATATATATGGATATGATACACGAATAAGAAAAAATGTATAAGGATCACAACAAACTGTTCACAAAAGCTTCACGCTGGAGGTATAGTAGGATCTTCTCATTTACATATACTTTTTCAAAACAAACAACTTTTTACTAAAGTATAGCTGATTTACAATGTTGTGTTAGTTTCAGGTATACAGCAAAGTGATTCAGTTATACATACTTGTATACCCATTCTTTTTCAGATTATTTTCCATTATAGGTTATTATAAGATACTGAATATAGTTCCTTGTACCATGCAGTACATCCTTATTGCTTATGTGTTTTATATATAGTAGGGTGTATAGTTAAATTCCAAACTCCTGATTTATCCCTCCCCTGTCCTTTCCCCCTTGGTAACCACAAGTTTGTTTTCTATAAGTAGGACTGAGATTCTTAATTTAGAGACACCCCTGACTCTCCTAGAGCTTTGTCAGCTGGGCTACAGGGGACTGTGCACCCTCTGACAGAGCATATACCTTTTGCATGTATGTAGAAATGTGCTTTTTTCCCCCCGGGGATGGTATACATTATCATCACTGGATTCTCACATTGGTGCTTTACCTAAGATACGTTGAGCCATCTATGCAGAAGACTGATGCTTAGGAAGTCCTCCATGAATGTCTTTTATCTCTATTAGGTTTTAAATTTTTTTTAATGTTTTATTGAAGAATGGTTGATTTTCAATTTTTTAAAGTTTTTGGTACATAGCAAAGTAATTCAGTTGGCATATATATGTATTTTCAGATTTTTTTCCATTATAGTTTATTATGCAGGAATATTAACTTTTTTTCATCCATGTTACAACTGTTTTTCCATTCACTATTGGGTTTTCAGCTCTTTATCTTTTGCCACATGAAAGGTACAATTCGTGTTTTCAAGCATCAGTATTTTCCTTTGTTGAATTGACACCATGCTTAGAAATGGAAGCGGAAGCAGGTCTTGTCCCAAAACATAAGTTATTTCTAAGGAAGCAATGTGGTGTGGTGTAAAGAATGTGAATTAAGACCCAAACACACTTGAGTTAAAGCCTTGTACAGCCAAGTAGTGGCACCCACCTTCTATGTTGTGTAACCTGAACCAGTTTCCTCATTTGAAAAAGGAGGAAAACAACACCACTTCAGAGACTGGTATAAGAATTAAGTACTTAGCACAGACAAGGAATCCAGCAAGTGTTAATTTTCATTTCTTTGCACTCAGCGAGGCATTATTAATTGCCAAGTGTCCATCTCCCCTACGAAAACGAAAGATTGGGAGGTGTAATTTTTGGTGAGTTTATATTTAAACATCTTTCAGGTGGCTTTTAGAAGCAGTTCATTAAACTACAAACCCCATAATGCACATAAAAGAATCATAAAGTTTACGTGTATGAAATTTTCATGGCTTGGAGGAGGGCGAAGAGCCAAGAAAATTTTCTCTTCTGGTTTTTCCCTCGTTAAGGCACCCTTCCCCCACATATTTCCTAAAGAAATACGGTTACTTTTCTTAACTTTGCGATACCCCTTGAAACGCTAATTTCACAGGTTTCAACGTGAGCCTTCAGTTTCAAGGCAAAAGGGTATCGCAATTAGAAAACGGTGATGCCCACAAAATTCATTATACCGAATCTTACGACTTGTGAGGGACTGAGACACTGTTGAAATACTCCTCCCCTGCTGTAGACTGAATAAAGAGAAAAACGCTAATTAGCATGGTTATATCCACTAGCCACCTTTATCCCTGAGAATCTGGGCTTCGTTCCCAACCAGCGAGTCTCGTCTCCTCAGTCACTGGCCTCGCGTATATTATTTACGTCCGACACGCTAGTATTTGCATCCGACAGTGGATCCACTGCTTCACGGCGCCGGATTGGCTCCGCCCGCGCAGGGCTGTGTACCGGCGAGCATGTGATCTCTCAGACTCCCAGGCCTGAGGGAGGTATCCGGCGAGTCGCGGGCCGCGGCTCCTCAGAGCATCCAGCCAGGGTAGACGCCGCGGAGCGAGCACTGGAGCCGGCGCGGCCGCCTCCAGAATCGGCGTTCCCCTCTCGCCGTCCCGCAGCCCCACCAGCCCAGGCTCTGGGGCGGCCGCGGACGGGGGGAAGGGCGGGAGGAGGGGCTCCTCTGGGAGCTGCGGGGAATTCCCCCTTCCACCGAACGTTCCCGATTGTTCACCATCCTCACGTCAGCAGCAGGGGGTAATCCCCGACTCCAGCTGCTCCTGACGTCACCGCGCGGAGCCACCGCCCCCCGCGCCCCTCCAGCCTCCGGGACCTCCTCGAAGCCCCGCCCCTAGGCATAACCACGCCCTCTTCCCCTCACCAAGCCGCTCGACGTAGAGGGCGGGGCTTCTTTGGCCGGGGCGTGAGCGGTTGCTTAGGCCAGAAGGTTCTCTGGCGGAGACGCTCCTCCTGCTGCCCCGCCCAGTAGGTTCGTTCGCAGCGCTTCTTCCACACCCTATCTCCCTCCTCCTTCTCCTCGCCCCGCCTTTCCCCTCCCTTCTCCTCAGCCCCTTTAGTTCCTTCCCCGCCTCGCCACCTTCCATGATCTCGCGAGACTTGGCCCAGAACATTGCGGATCGGGTCGGCGCCATTTTGGGACTGAGACTGGTTGTGGGGGAGGGAAAAGCGGCAAAAGGGGATTATTCAAAGTACCGAAAACCTCCTCCCGGGATCGAGCGCAGCGGCACCCCTAGGCCAGGGGCACCTCTGGTGTGGCAGAAGGTAATAGGGTCCTTTGCGCTCGGCGCCAGGGTCTAGGGATGGGAGGGGGTACCCGTGTCGGCGTTGAGGTTTGAGGGGTCGGGAGCGGCGTTGGCGGCGCGAGGTATGAGGCTGCCCGAGGACGGGGGGAGGGTGGCGGGAGAGCGAGGACAGAGAGGGAAGGACGGCGCGGCGAGGCCCCTCTAGGTATTGACTTGGTCCGGGTGGAGCGGAGGTGGCGGTTGTGGGAGGGGGTGGGTGGCTTAGCCCCGGCGGCTTGGTGGGGGGGGTGTTGTTTGGCGGAGGCTGGGAATGGGTCCGACGCCTTTCGTGCTCGGTCTTCCTCCCTCCGGCCTCTCGCAGGCGCCCGCCTCCTTTTGCACCGCTGCCGCTGTCGGAGGGTTGAGAGTGGAGGCCGAGTTGTGGCCTTTGGTTGTTTCTCCGCGCACCCGCTCAGCCCGCCTCTCCAGGTCCGTGGCTGTGGACCGAGGCGAGCGCAGCCTTGCCCCTCTGAGTCCTGTAGGGTCAGGGGACTCAGTCTGGTTGGAGAGAAAAGCACTCTTAACGTGGTATACGAGAAGGGCTCAGTACCTTCCACCTCCTCAGTGTTGAGAGAAACCTGTTTTCTTAA
This sequence comes from Antilocapra americana, assembly GCA_007570785.1. Classification (NCBI taxonomy): domain Eukaryota; kingdom Metazoa; phylum Chordata; class Mammalia; order Artiodactyla; family Antilocapridae; genus Antilocapra; species Antilocapra americana. The sequence goes on along the minus strand of ML661338.1, from coordinate 6,676,033 downwards.
TTCAAGGAAATGGGAACCCTCACATCTTGTGGCTGCCGGGTAAGTCTCATCCTCGGGCGAATTTAAGGAATGTTCTTGTCCCACTTCCCGGCCACTTACCTTCCTACTCTGAATGGGGAAAATGTGCCCCTTTCTTTTGGACGTTCTGATTTGGAAGGAGCGTCTTTCTCTTTATATCCCTCATTCGCTAAGTTGGATTTAGTAATGCTCGATGGCAAAACACCTGTCTTTGCGTTTTCTTTTGGTAGATTTGCATAGAAAATACGGAAGATCTCTTAGAAGATTGTTTGCTCGTTTGTAACATTTACTCAAAGTATAAGAAGGTTTGCTTATATAATCCCTCTACCTTATATTCGCACACCCTTCTCAGTTGAAATTAGTACTTGTCTTCCATAATACCATCTCCCACCGTTTTATCTCCCCCCTGTACATATTTTGAAGTTCTTTTCATACAGTGGACCTTTTTTGGGTGCGGAAGTGCATTTCTCTCCAGAGGTTGACTGTTGAGGATGGGGATTAATTTTTACTTCCAAATTAAAATTCAGTGTGTAATTTAAATTTTTTTTAAAACTTTTACAGGTGATTGAATTACTCAGATATGAAGATCATCTTCTAGGTTTTGTGTAAAAGGCCCCGGATATTTCAAGTGGCCATTTTGGAATTACAATGTTTTTGGATAATTTTACCCCAGAAGTTTATTAAAATTGGCAAGAATCATCTTTGAAGTGAATTGACACTAGTGAACAATTCTACAAGCTACTTAAAAAGAGATCCAGGCATTTCTTCAGTATTTTGGTTCAAACGGATTATATAACTGGTTTAAAGTGTTTCAGCTGGTGGTATTTTTGCCTTCCCCCCAACCCCTCCCTTGTTGGTGTTCTTCAGCCAAAACTGTAAGATATGTTTGATTTGTGTACTGAGTAGTTTCGGCAGTTTCAAATTACTGTTTAAATATTGCTGAAGTTTCATGGCAGTTTATTTTTACCTTTATTAAAGTTAGGAATTTTTTGCCTCAGCCCTTTTCATGTCACAATGGGACAGCTTTTCTAAATGAAGACATTGAATGAATACAGAGTTTTTTTGTTTTTGTCTTTTATTTACGTGGAAATTTAAGATGTGGCAGTTTCCCAGCAGCATGGTAGTATTGAGATAGCTGTGTGTCTCTGTTTATGCTGATGTTTAGGAATGCTCTTCAGATGTGAAATTATCTTTTTGTTTTTGCTTTTTGACTCATAAATTGGATTATTTCACCTGGAGTGGATAAGAACAACAGTGACAAGTACATGGAATAATAAAGAAGACTTTAAAATCTTAAAATCCAAGGAACTTGGCTAATTCTGGCGATAGCCATATGAAAACTTTAAAACAGAAGTATGGGTAGCTGACTGAAGTAACTCTATGTCAAATAGCCATAGGTTAAGTGTCTTCAAAGAACTTGGATATTATTTCAGAGGATACAAAATAAAAAAACAAACTGGAAAACATAAAGATTATAGAGACAAACCCAACACCTTCCTGTGCAGTCCTGTTGGAATTTGTAAGTACTGTATGGTGAACAAATCAAATGTTCATTTGTAAACTGTAATGAGTCAACTTTATCCTATGCTGTTCTTTGGAAACCTTTCAGTTTCTTGCAGTAAGATTCCTTGGCTTCAGTTTCCTGGGCAGTCTGAAAACTTGAAATGCAGAAAGAATTGTTTAGAATATTTCAGATGAAACTGTTCACATTTCGTGCTTCTGAAGTAAGAGACAAATCCATATGGTCAGTATGGCTATGGATTAATAGAAAGGTAGGAAAAGCTTAACAGATAGTCAATTTACTTCCTAAATATGAGTTTAGATTACATTCTGAATGCAGTTTAGTGTTCCAGTGTAGAATTAGGTAGCTGTTTAAGCAAATTACAGGGCTTGACTTTTAATCTGGTCTTTATGAAGTAAACGGTTTTAAGGGATAACAATTCCTAACCTTTTAATCCATTACAGAAATTTTTTTGAAACAAATTTTGAAGTAGGTTTCAGATTTCAGATTGTTCGTTAAGTTCCAAAAAGTTTTAAAAAGTCATTACTAGGAACAGGAACTGAGAGGGTACGTTAAGAACCTTTAACTTAAAAAAAAAAATGAGTATACATTTTCTGCCTCCAGAAGGTAATGCTGCCTTAAGTTTATAAACAAATCTTGGTTAAAAAAAGAAAAGTTGTGAATATTAATTACTGTAATAAAAATCCTTTGACAAAATGGTATCATCTTTTAATTGTCTGAGGATTGACTGGTATTATGATTTGTTACTGCTTTTTAGATTTTTTTTAGTGAGTCATAGGCATTCAGTAGAAGTGTTTTTAAAAAAACGACTAAAATTTATGCTTGAAGCAGTTTATATTAACAGACGAATGTAGCTAAAGTTAAGAGGGTTATTTTTTTCACTTAATTATCTCTCTGATAATACCATAATATTTGAACGCTTTGCCAGGATAGCCTAATAACTGTTTGGCTCATTTATTGTTTTGTTGTTATGTTGAATCCTGTTAGCTCCCTTAGAGCAGATGAGTCCAAAAGATTGTAGGTATTTAGGCATACATGGTATTTTATTTTCTGATGCAAAATTGAGATTAGAGTTAAATCTGTCAGAAAAGAATGGGATATTGTTTTCTGTCAGAGCTTTGTGTACTACTTCTAATTGAGTTTCCACCTTGATTTATATAAAACTGTGATGAGACCAACCTCCCTTCTGCTCTTTTCTTTGCTTCGCAGAGCCTGTATTTTACGTATTCCTCAAACTTGGTGGGTTTTAAAGTTGCTTATCTAAGAACATGCATTTTGAATGTGATTAGGAATTTGAACTGGAAGTGGATGACCTTTTTTTTTTTTATATATAGAAAAGAACCACATACGATTTACTGTTTGTGATTATTTTTCTTTGAATTTCTCCTCTTGCTCCAAGCAGTAGTATCAGGATAAAGATGACTCTAGTGACCAGGGTTTTTAACAATTAGCTCTAATCCTTGAATAGTCTAACATTTGCTTACAGTAGTTGTTCAAGGGCAGCTTTATTCAACTTGAGTGTTTTGATAAATATTTCATTATTTTCTTGGCATTGAAATATACAGTACCAGAATAATTGAAATAATGGCTGGGTTCCCCCCCCCCGCCCCCGCCCATAAATACCTTTATCTCCCCTTCTCCCATTCCCCCCCCACTTCTGTGCCTGAACAATAGATAGGTCTAAAATAACAATGACAGTGATTAAACATAGAGATGATGATTGTGTCGTAAATAGCAGTATGTCAAAGAGAAAACTACTATTAGTTGTATAGGTGAGAAATTAAAAATTTTAGGGAGACTGAGACTGGTGTAGGAGTTTTGACCAAGTCTCCAAGTCAGACTAGAGAGACCCAAACTTAATCACTAGCCATGTTTAATACTGTCTTCATGTGGGTTTTACTTTTATTAATTCAGTTTGAACATTATCACTGATGTTTTTGTTTTTCTCATTTACTGCTTTTCTTTGGTTAATGATGATTGCTAGTGGAGCTTGGAGACCAGCTAAAAGAAGGAAAACCACTGTTTTACTATTTGTTAGTAGCTATTTGAGTGCTAAGTTTAGTTAGCTAAAAATTAAAGTATGGTTTCAGATTATGAAATGAACAGAAGAGAGAAGAAAATAAAATTCAACAAGGGAAGGAAATAAGGATGGGAACCTCTAATCTGAAAGTAAAATTACAAGTGAAGATAGAACCTAAACAGGTCAGATTATGTAATTGTCTTTGACTCAACCACTTTTTAACAAAAGTGTTTAGATAACAGTTTAGATCCAGGTAGGGGTAGTGATGTAGGAAAAGGGTAGTTTTGGGGAGTTAGAAAGGAGATTTTTGATTTAGGATTTGGAATATTAGAAAAGGGTCTTTGTGACCTTGTATATTTACTTAAGGGCTTCCCAGGTGATGCTAGTGGTAAAGAACCTGCCTGTTAGTGCAGGAGACCTAAGAGATGGGGGTTCGATCCCTAGGCGGGAAAGATTACCTGGAGGAGGGCATCACGATCCACTCCAGTGTTCTTGCCTGGAGAATCCCATGGAAAGAGGAGCCTGGTGGGCTATAGTCCTTTGGTTTGCAAAGAGTCAGACAAGACTGAAGTGACTTAGCATGCATGTACATATTTACTTAACCTCTTTTGGCTTTACTTTTTTCATAAAAATGATAGAAATAATGTATGTGAAGGCTTTTTTGTTAATTATGAGGTGTAATATATGGGTAAAGTTTCGTTGTAACATTTTAAAATTCTGCTTAATATATTTTACATGTTAAACTAATATTATGGTCTCTGAAATTAATTTCTGTCTCTTGTTTCTGTTACTGGCATTGCCTGCCTCCTAGTCATGCTTTCCTCATTTCCAGTTTACTCTGTCATCCTAGCTTGATCTTTGGCTAAGGAAATACGCTACTTTAGTTGAGTTTGTGTGTATGTGCTTAGTTGCTCAGTTATGTCTGATTATTTTCAATCCCATGGACCGTAGCCCACAAGGCTCCTCTGTCAATGGGGATTATCCAGGCAAGAATACTGGAGTGGGTTGCCATGCCCTCTTCCAGAGAATCTTCACAACCCAGGGGTCGAACCCAAGTCTCCCCCATTGCAGGCAGCCTGCGAGTCTGCAGTCTCCCCTGTGGCTGGAGGAACCTGTCTCAGCTATGGTTCTTGGCTTTGTTTCTTCAGCAGCCTTCTGGGCTGTGTCTTTGGAGTCTTTGGGAAGAGCAGGTTGCAGAGGTGTATCCTGTGTCCTCGCTCCTTCTAATGTTTCATGTGTGAGGGGCTCCTAACGTGAATTCTTTTTGGCTACGTGGATGGGAGACTGGTTTGAGAAGTCTCTGAAATAGATATATTTGAAGGTGTTTCTATGTGTGTTTTTGGAGAGCAGGTTCAACAGCAGGATCACAAGACACAAAATGTTATAATTACTGATAAGACCTTTTATGATTGGGTCTCCTTTTCAGTTTTACCTGCCTGCTTTTCCCATTTTTGTTAGCTGTCCCACCCAGCAGAATACTTACAAGCTTTTGTGCTGTATCTCTTCAAGTAATTGCTGTTTTCTGCATCTTTTTATATAAGAGATCATACTCAGTTTCTTTAAAAAAAATTATTTTTGTCTGTGCTGGTCTTAGTTGCTGTGTGCAGATTTTTTCTAGTTGTGTTGCTTGGACTCCAGAGCCCTGGTTCAGTAGCTGCCCTCCTGCTGTGAGGCATGTGGGCTCCTCCCAGGCCAGGGATCAAACCCATGTCCCCTGCATCGGCAGATGGCCTCCCAACCACTGGACCACCGGGGAAGCCCCAGTTTCTTTAGTCATCTTTCTGTTCACAACTTGGGGAGTGCATTGTTTTCATCTTCATTTCCTACCCTTTCATTCAGTTTCCAGGTTAGGTATTTTTAAAACTGTGTTTAGAAGTTATTCCATACTTAAGTTTGTTTTTTTAAGCAATAATCTTAAAAATTCTAGTTAAATGGATTGTTTCGGTTGCACCTCGCAGATACCTTTAAAAATTATTTAAAAAATTGTCATTTTTTTGTCTTTATGTATGTATTTATACTAGTAAAAACAAGATAGGTTTCAGTGAACATAAATAACACGGTTCACTCTTGAATGACATGGGGATTATGGGCATCTACCTTTGAATTAGAAAATTTACATATAGTAGGCCAGATGTCTATATCTGAGGTTTCTCGGTATCTGCAGTTTTGCATCCACAAATTCAACCAGTTTTGGATAGTGTAGTAGTCTAGTATTTAATATTGATAAAAATCCACATGTAAATGGGCCCGCACAGTCCTAATGACTATGATGTTTAAGGGTCAACTGTATGTTTTCTTTCTAATGGCAGAACATATTTTTTTTTCTTAAAACTGTATATTCTTTTAACAGGGGAGTTAAAGTAATACTATTGCACATGGGTTTTCTGTGGGTCAGAAATTTGGAAGCAGTTTAGCTCAGTGGTTCTAGGCTTCTTCCATGTCTTTCATGAAATTCTCAAGGGTTGCTGTCATTTGAAGGCTTAACTGGTGTCTAGAGGATCTCCTTCTAAGAAGTGACTCCTCTTTGGGCTGGCAGGTTGCTGCTGGCTGTTTTCTAGAAGACTCAATTTTCTTAGCATATGTAGATCTCCAGCTGTTTGCATGGCAGCTGCATTTCCAGAGGAGGTGATCTGAGTAGAAAGGTAGGTAGAAGTCTGCAGTGCCTTTTATGACCTACTCTCAGAAGCAAGCTATTGAGTCTAGCCCACAGTGAGAAGTTAGGCTCCACCTTTTGTCAAAAGATTTTGTGGACATAGTTAAAAAAAACTAGGGGGTAATTCTTTATAACCTGTTGTTGTCAATATGGGGGCTTCGCAGGAGGCTCAGTGGTAAAGAATCTGCCTGCCAATGCAAGAGGAGGGGCTGGTTGGTTGATCCCTGGGTTGGGAAGATTCCTCTGGAGTAGGAAATGGCAGTCTTGAGGTTCATCCATGTTGTACCATAGGTCAATCAAAATACTCTTTTTTTTTTTTAAGACACAATAATCCATTATTTGTGCATGTACCACATTTTGTTTATCCATTCGTCCATTAATGGACACTTAGGTTGTTTACACCTTTTGACTATTGTAAATAATGCTGCTGTGAACATGGGATTACATCTTTGCTTTCAATTCTTTTGGTTAGATACCCAGAAGTGAAATTGCTGATCATATGGTAATTCTATTTTTAATTGAGGAACCACTATATTGTTTTCCGTAGAGGCTGCACTGTTTCTTATTTCTACCAGCAATGCACAGGGATCCCAATTTCTTCAAATTTTTCTCAGTATTTGTTGTTTTCTGTGTATTGTGTTCTAATGGTTTGCGAAGTGGTATTGTCACGGTTTTGGTTTGAATTTCGCTAATGATTAGTAATATGATAAGTGATATCTGGTGTGCTTATTGGTCATTTGTATGCTTTGGAGGAACATCTATTCAAGCCTTTGGCCTATTTTTAACCAGATTATTTTTGTTGTTGAGTTACAGGAGTTCTTTATTCTTGATATCAACATCTACCATAATGAGGGGGTTAATCCATAGTAATGCTTACCATGTTTCAAGCAGTATTCAGAGCTTTTTAACTGTATTAACTAATTTGATCCTCATAGGTGCAACTTGTGGGAAGGTTCTAGTCTCATAGGTAAGAAAATGAAGTCAGGTTTTAAATTGCTTATTAAGGTTGCACAGCCAATAAGTGGGATTTCTGAATCCATACAATCTGCATCCAGAACCTAGAACTCCCAGCCATTATGGCTCATAGTTTTAGGATGATAGTAGGAAGAAAGTCAATTTCTATTCTGTTTCAGGAATTTAGAAACTTGATTCTTAGCCAGCAACTAAATTTTATTTTCCTTAATATGATACAGTTGTGACTTGTTTGCTCACATAAGTTCTCTTTCAGGAATATTTTCCTTTAGAATCACCTCATAACTAATGTTTATATAGCAATTTAATTTAGAAAGTGTTTTTCCCAATTATCATGTAAAATAAATGCTATTTCCGTTCAGTGGTTTAAGAAAGTCAGTCTGAAATTAAATAATTTATGCAAGCTTCTCAGTAAGTGAGGGAACCATAATTTGGATTATTTGCATTCTTCTGTTAACAATTAGCTTTCTTAGCATTACAAGGTTCTAGGTAGTAGAGCAATGCTATCCAACAGAACTTTGTGAAAAGGTGTAAGATTCTGTGTTTATTCTTTCAGTATAGTAATCACTAGCTGTGTCATTGGAGAAGGAAATGGCAACCCACTCCAGTAATCCTTGCCTGGAAAATCACATGGACAGAGGAGCCTGGTGGGCTGCAGTCCATGGGGTCGCAAAGAGTCAGGCACAACTGAGCGACTAACACTACCAAGACTTCATATGTCGTTATGGAGATTTGAAATGCATCTACTGCAGATGTGGATCTGAATTTTAAGAATTGTTTAATTTTTGTTTAAATTTAAATTGCAGCATATGGCCACTAGCTGCCATATTGGACCGCACAGCTTTAGAGCAGTGGTACAGAGTTCTGTCAGATCCCGAACCTTCTGTGACAAGTACTTTTTAAAGTGCCCTATACTATCCTGAAATAAGATAGCCTATGCATATAGTAAGATCACAATGTTATACAGCTATAATAAGAATTTATCTTGAAACCTGATTGACATCTTTTATAGGAAATTTGGGTTAAAAGGGGAAATTGTTTTTATGGGGATATGAAATATGACCTGTTGCAAAATAATGCCATCTTGAATTCATGGAGCAATTGTCTTTTGAATGGCTTGGGATGTTACATATTATCTAATTTATACATAAGCGTACTTGGAAAATAAATGACAACATTTTTATGTTGCAAATGAGAAAGTAAGATACACGCATATCCTTTTATTTATGGTAAAACAGTGACTCAACAGTGGATCTGGGATTTTTATTTCTTGAGTATTAGTCTGTGCTAGAGATGTTGATTGCCTTGTAGGTGTTTGTCTGTTATGTGCCTGTACTTTGATTGGTGCTGGGCATTTAGTAGCAAACAAGGTAATAATATAAGATTCCTAAACTCATGTAGTTTGTCTTCTCTGAAGTTCTGTGAATATAGAGTAAACACAGTCCTTCAATTTGAATGCTGATTTCATATCATCTAGTAAATAAATAATAGCTATTTAATGGTGGCCAGGCCAGCCTTTTTAAGACTTATTTTCTGCTCTGGTTAAACTAGTTTTTATTCCTGATTCACAAAATTATCATTACAATCAAGTGAAATAATGAATGTTAAAAGCTTTGAAATTGTAAAATGATGGCAACAATAGTAGTAGTATTGTTATGGCTGGGTCATATAGATAGTAGTGTTTGAGGATCATGTGATCAGCCAGGAGGGAGATTGTAGATAAGGGAAGGTACGGAACTGAGCAGAAACCAGGTATATTTAGATTGCATTTATGACCTGTTTAAAATTGTTGAATCATAGTTGTTACACTCTTCTCAGGTAATTGCTTAACTTGCAATATGGTACCATAATTTTAAAAGGCATCTTTATGCAAAAGATCTCAAATGTAAATCTCCAGTCCAGGCCTCCTCCCCATGTTCTAGGCTTATAATTTAATCGACCTTGATTTCTTTATTTCATTTACAAATTTAACATATCCAAAACTGAACTTGTCTTTGAGTCTTTCCCAGCCCCTTTGTCCCTGCTTCCGTAGCTCAATAAATGAATACAGTATTCACCTATTCAGACTAAATAATCAGGTCTCATCTTTGATTTCTTCTTTTCCTCCCATCTAGTCAATTAGTAAATCCCTTTGCTCTCCCAAATATATCCATTTCTGCTCCACCATCACTGGGCTTTTACAAGCCTTGATCTTCTCTTACTTGAACTACTTGTTATTAGCTTTCTAACTTTGTAATTGTGCCATTCTTGCATTCTTATAGTTCATTATTCCCAGAGCATGGTCTTTCCATTGGACCTAAGAATAACATGCAGACTCTGTAGCCTACAAGCAACTTCATTGTCCCTTCCTTTTCTCTGCAACCTTGGTTACTGTCATCCTAGACCATTGACTTTCGGCCTTTTCTTAAATACACCAGGCATTTTCCTTCCTGTCTTTGGGCCTTTATGCTCTGCCTCTTTTTCCTTTTTTAGTTCTGTTTTGGCTCATATGTTACATTCTGAATGACTTTCTCTAATCATTCTGTGTGAAGTGGGCAACCCCCTTCCTGTAACCTTTGATTTCTTTTGTTACTGCATTACATTCAGATCAGTCTCTTAATTATCTCCTCTCACCTATCTTTATTGCATAAACAGCTGAGGACAGGTACCTTGTCTCATTTGTTTACTGTTATATGTTCCGCAAAGACATCTTAGATAATGTAACCCATCCCCCACCTACACCACCCCCCTCAGTATTTTATTGTAGAACTTCTATTTAACTGCCTGGGGGCTAGGTAAAATTTGCTAGGGGATTATTTACAGCTGAATTTCTTTGTTTTCTGATCGTTTATAAGCTGTTTTTTCTGCCTGAGAGTAAGTGTTAGTTGCTTAGTGGTGTCTGACTCTGCAACCCCATGGACTGTATTAGCCCGCCAGGCTACCCTGTCCCTGGAATTCTCCAGGCAAGAATACTGGAGTAGGTTGCCATTTCCTTCTCCAGGGGATCTTCTGGACCCATGAATCAAACCCAGGTCTCCTGCATTGCAGGCTGATTCTTTATGTTCTGAGCCACCAGAAAAGTTCTTCATCTGCCTAGACTTAAATAATTATTACATGAACTTCCAGTCTGTTTGCTAGATTCAAGGCTCACTTTGGGTTTGCTGTAACCTTTCTGAAGCGATTGCTTGATAAAGACTTCTTTTTATTATAACCCTAGCCTTATAAAAAATTTCCATAGTTTTGAAATGTTCAGTCAGAGGGATTGAAATCTAGTGGAATTGGCCTCTCAGGCTTAAAAAGATAAAACACTTAACATTTCAAGAAGTGACCTTGAAATATGTGGGTGGCCAATTTTAGGCTCATTTTCAGAAATCAGGAAGACCATGACAATTCATTTATATTAACTGATATCTTTATTTAAGGAGGAAACATAATCCTTTTACGTTTCCTCCTCAGAGATGGCAAATGCAGATTTATGTCCCTTGAGCTTTAATTATTTTTGTATTGCAGATTTTCTCAGTTTGGTTTTGGCTTTGAATCTTTTAGATCCCTTCTGAGGGGACTTATTTAATAAAACTCTGATAGGATGGTAAACCTAAGGCTACTATAGCAATTATCAGTACGTGAGTAATGAAATCACTGCTTCATGAACACTAGCTACCTTGAAAACTACTTGATTATCAAGATGTCTTAGGGACTTTTCCTATGCAAGCTTAGTTGCCTTAGGTTTCTCTTTTAACTCATAGTTTCAAATCTTTCACATTTTGTACTCTTTGATCTACATTTAAAATGAGTTCCTTTTATAGGCACTTTGTGGAAATGGGGAAAAGTGAGTAAAAGTGTTTTCACCTTAGTACTTTTTAAAAAATATATCCTTATATATTTATTTATATACATAATATATAGCTTTAGCTCAGTAAGATACAGATAACAGAGGCTGGTAAAAGTTCAGTTTATTAAACTATTGAGTAAGTTTTCTTTCAAAAGCAAACTTATTTGGAAATGTTAATTTAGTTTAAAAAGATTTCAATGCATTTACTCATGTTTTAAAAGTGGGCCCCACATTATTTTCTAGTACATCTTTGATGACTCTCTTTAACCATTTTAGTTTTTCACTTTTAAAATCAAGTATAAAGTGAAAGTGAAGTTAGTTATTCAGTCATGTCTGACTTTGCGACCTCATGAACTGTAGCCAACCAAGCTCCTCTGTCCTTGAGATTTTCCAGGCAAGAATACTGGAGTGGGTTGCCATTTCCTTCTCCAGTCACCTTAGTACTTTAAATTAGGGCCTTCAAAGGATTGAATTTGATGAGAGAACGAGTCTTATTTGGAGATGAAGTTGGCTAGGTTAGTGGAAAGCAAGTTGTGGAAGTTCAGACTACTTGTCTTCTTTTTGCCACCTAAAAGACTTTATGTCTAGGAGATTGAGGTTGAGGTCTGTATTTTCTTTAGTTTGATATAAAGCTGTAAACTCAACATGGTGCCTGACAGGTAAGGCAGAAACTTAAAACTCAGAACGGAGAGACTGACTTACATACTTGTTAAAGCTAATATTATAACACATAATCTCTATCTAATGTACCCTGGGTTATTTACAGTATGTGTAGGGTGTATATAGAGGTCAAAAATTTGAGCTACCACTGATTAGTAAGTACTGTGACCCTGGGAAGTTTAAAATGTACTTCACATCTAAAAACCTGTTTTTGTTTGAAGAAAAGATAATATCAACCTCCTGGGGTTAGTGAGGACTAAATGAGATAATACTTGTAAAATCCTGAGCAGATTGCCTAACAAATAGTGTGTGTGCGTGTTAATATATATATATTCATTGTATATTTTGTTTTCATAACCAGTTAGGTCGTTTAAAAAGTTCCCTGAATTATTTTCTAAAAATTTTTTTTTTTTATTTTTTTACTTTTAGCCGTGTTGTGTGGCCTGTGGGATCTTGGTTCCCTGAGATTGCCCCCTGCAGTGGAAGCACAGAGTCCTAACCACTAGACCGCCAGGGAATTCCCCAAATTTTTTCATTTCATATCAAGGATCCGAATCTGTTAGCACTTTGTGAACTGACTTATTTATAGGGTTAGGTTTACTTATTCATTTGTTGAAACTTGGTTGGTACTCTTAGGATCCTACCCTTCAGCCTAATTTGACTTTAGAAGAAGATGGATTATATTAAAGTGTTAAAGGATTCAAGAACTGGTAAAGCTGAGTTAGACTTAAGAGGATTTAAAATTATTTTGAATACATGCACTTAGTGCAAACTACAAATAGTACACGATTTGTTTTTTTAATAGAAAAGTCACCTGCTCCTTTATGTCCAACTATAGTTCTTGTCTGAAGAAATTGTTTTCTATGATTTTTTCTGGAGATCTTATGGCTGTATAAGCACGTGATATTTTTCTTTCTAATACAAGTAGTAGCATGATGTCGACTTTGATCTTTTTTTTTTTGGCCTAAGTTGGATTTCATTGCAGTGCATGTTCAGTTGTGCTGCAGCATGTGGGATCCTAGTTCCTAGACCAGGGATTGAACCTTCGTCCCCTGCATTGCAAGATGGGTTCTTAACCATTGAACCACCAGGGAAAGTCCCTCCATCTTGCTATCTAATCTTTTTTACTTAAGGAATAATCTTGGAAGATTATTTTGTACATACTAATACCAGTCTACCACCAGGAAACTCCTGAGAATGAAAATTTTATATATAAGATCTTTTTCTGTGAATTCTTTATATCCTTTTCTCATTTTTATCTCTTTTCTATGCATTCTTTTTCTGTTGATTTATAGGAACATTTGTGTATGAAGGTAAAATACCTTTATATATGGTTTATGTGACAAGTATTCCCTGCCCTCCCCCTGTATAATGTTTTATTTGGCATTGATTGTGATTTTCATCAAATAGAGTGCTTTTTGAGTTTATATGTAAATATGTTTTTATTCTCTTTTTGTGTGTCATACTTAGAAAGGCCTTCCTTCCCTTTTCTGAGAGAATAAAAATTTCTCTCACTTTTTCTGCAGTGACTGACTTTTTTTCTCCTTTAAATTGTTAATCTGTTTGATTATTTTGAGTAAACTTTGAAGTAGGAGAGTTGTCCAGACTTTTCTCTTATACTAAATTTCTGTGTGTTGTCTATATGGACTTTTCATTCTTTCACTGAGGTTTCTTTCTGTTCACATATTAATGTTATGGTGCCTTAAAGTCACTGTGACTTTTAAAGTTGTGTTATGTTAAATAAAAAAGGAGTTAAAAAGCCATTTAATCTGGAATTAAGGAACTACATATTTAATGTTTCATTTATTATTTTCCTAATTCTGGAAAATTGAATTGCCTTTGAAATGCAAATTATCAGGCCCATTATTCTGTAAATAGGACATGAATTTTTCCCTCGCTCTCTCCTGCTCATCCAGTTCTTCACTCATTCCATACTAGTATGTGTTCTTTTGAAGGATGTTCTTTAAAGTGTTGGTTTGGAGTTTTGGCTCCCTACATTTCATTTTTGTTATACAGAAAACAAATATGTCAGGTATTTCTTTATGGGAAGCTTAATTGTTTAATCGAATAGCACATATTTATGCTGAATCTTTTGATAAATTACTTGCGGTGAAATGGTTAAGGTGTTTCTTATGAAAAAATTTTATGCCTTTATCTTTTTTTCAGTTTTATTGAGATATAAATTGACATATGATTTGTGGAAGTTCAAAGTGTACAACAGCATGTTTTCACTTAACATATATTGTGAAATGATTACCATCGTAAGTTTAGTTAGCATCCATTTTCTCATGCTATACGTAACATCGTTAGTACTTATCTTGTAACTGAAAGTTTGTACCTTTTGATTACGCTTCTCCATTGGGTTCCTCACTCCAGCTCTGTAACCACAAATCTGATCTCTTTCTAGTTTTGATTCCACATAAAAGTAAGATCATATAGTATATGTCTTTCCTTGACTTTTTTCACTTAGCATAATGCCCTCAAAGTCTACCCTTTTGCATTGTCACAAATGGCAGGATTTCCTTTTTATTGTACCACAGCTGCTTTATCCATTCATCCGTGGATGGAAGAGTTTCTTAGAAAGGTGATAGTTGTTTATCACGTTGAGTTAAATTTTGAATGCTTGATATTTAAAGCAGAATTTAAATTATAAACCAGTCTTAATGTATATTTATGTACTTTGCAGTACCGTAGAGTTCATATTGATACTTCCAGTTCAGGTTTAGGACCACTGAGTTTTTGTTTATTGCTTTCTGTCTTACATGTATACTTCCTTTTTTCACCGTTTAGAATCTTGGTTCTCAAGGACACTTTAGTCTGTATTTTTTTTTTTTTGGTAATGGGATGCTTTCATGGTAATTTTAGATTTTCTCTTTCCTGGGGATATTTTTAGTAAATTGTCTTTTTCTAAAAATTGTCCGTTTCTGTATTTTCAGCTTTAATTACATAGAGTTGTTCAGATGGTTTATGATTTTAAATATTGTCATTTTTGATTTTATATGTAGTAGCTTCTCTACTGATCTGTCCCTGCCCCCACCCCCCAGCAGTTTTGCATTTATACTTCTTCAGCTTTTCCAGTTGATTAACTATTGGTCTTAGGACTTTGCTTCTTTTCATTTATTTCGTTTTAAAATTGCATGTGGAAGAGGCTTGATTTTGTTTTTAGTTTAATTGAATTGTGGTCAGGTAATGTCTTTTGTAGGTTTGTTTGAAATTTATTAAAGATTTCTTGGTGGCCTGAGATGGGTGCTTGAAAAGAAGATATACTTTCTGTGTTTAGGGGTTTAGCATTTGATAAATAAAATCTGTTAAGATTTAAATGCGAATGGTTTAAATCTTCTATATGCTTACTAATTTTTTATCTACTAGTTTTGTATTGGAGTGAGCAAGATGTGTTCAAGTATTCTGTATTTTTCTTGTATTGCCTGTATTTTATGCTTTATGAAAGTGTATCACTGTCATAAATATTAGAATTACCTTGTTAATTGTACATTTCAGTTATAAAGTCTATCTACTTTAATGGTTTCTAGTTTGAATGTTACCCTGTTAGTACACTTACCGATCATTTTCTTGTCCATTATCTAATCTGCTGTTAATCCTGTCCAGTGTTTTTCATTTCAGATATTACATTTTTTATTTCTAGAAGTATTTTTTATGTTCTCTATTTTTCCTTTATGTTCCTATTTTCCCTGTCCTTAAACATATTTATAATAGTTGGTTTAATGTTCTTGTCTGCTAATGCTGTCATATCTGTCACATCTGGCTATCTCTTTAGGTAGATTCTTCCTCTTGTTATTGGTAGTATTTTCCTGTGGGGGAGCCTCCCCCTTTTTTGCATGACAGATCATTTGAATTATTTTTGTTTTGTTTATTTGGCTTCTCTGGGTCTTCGTTGCTGCAAGCAGGCTTCTGATTGTGAAGAGGTGGAACTAGTCTAGTTGTGGTGCGTTGGCTTTTTATCACAGTGGCTTCTCTTGTTATGGAACATAGGCTGTAGGTGTGCAGGTTTCAGCAGCTGCAGCATGTGGGCTCCAGAGTGCAGTCTCAGTAGTTGTGGCGCACAGGTTCAGTTGCCCCATGGCATATGAAATCTTCTTGGACCAGGGAGCAAACGTGTGTCTCCTGTATTGGCAGGCAGATTCTTTACTACTGGACCACCAGGGAAGTCCTTCGTGACTGATAATTTTTGATTGAATGCTGCTGCTGCTGCTAAGTCACATCAGTTGTGTCCAACTCTGTGCAGTCCCACAGATGGAAACCCACCAGTCCCATCCTTGGGATTCTCCAGGCAAGAATACTGGAGTGGGTTGCCATATCCTCCAGTGCATGAAAGTGAAGTTGCACTAATGGACACTGCACACAAATTTTAAGTATGCAGTGTGTTCACAAAGTGAACACCCCATATTAACACCATTTACTAGCACCCCCAAATTTTGTGTCCTTCTCATTTTCTAACTTTGAAATGTTTTTCATTTTCTGTTTCTCAGTCTTCTTACCTTTTCACATCCAGTCCTTTGCAGTCACCCACCTGTAGATTGTGTTTCTGCAGTCTCCCTCTCTGTCTTCTCCCCTCCACATCATTTCCAGTTCAGTGAGTCAGTCATGTCCGACTATTTGCGACCCCATGAATGGCAGCACACCAGGCCTCCCTGTCCATCACCAACTCCCGGAGTTTACTCAAACTCGTGTCCATCGATTCGGTCGTGCCATCCAGCCATCTCATCCTCTGTCGTCCCCTTCTCCTCCTGCCCCCAGTCCTTCCCAGCATCAGAGTCTTTTCCAGTGAGTCAACTCTTCTCATGAGGTGGCCAAAGTATTGGAGTTTCAGCTTCAACATCAGTCCTTCCAATGAATATTCAAGACTGATTTTCTTGAGGATGGACTGGTTGGATCTTCTTACAGCCCAAGGGACTCTCAAGAGTCTTCTCCAACACCACAGTTCAAAAGCATCAATTCTTCGGTGCTCAGCTTTCTTCACAGTCCAACTCTCACATCCATACATGACCACTGGAAAAACCATAGCCTTGACTAGATGGACTTGTTGACAAAGTAATGTCTCTGCCTTTTAATATGCTGTCTAGGTTGGTTACTACCCCCTTATTCTATTCTATTCTTTAATTGAAGTGTAGTTGGTTTACATCCTTGTTGTTTATGTATGGTGGTGTGCATCTTTTAATACCATAATCCCAGTTTATGCCTCCCATTCACCTTTGATAACTAAGTTTTTTCTGAGTCTGTTTTGTAGTAAATTCATTTGTGCTGCTGTTTTTTAGATTCTACATATAAATGATTTGTCTTTCTCTGACTTATGTCACTTAGTTTGATGATCTCTGGGTCCATCCATGTTGCTGCAAATGGTATTTCATTCTTTCTTATGGCTGAGTAGTAGTCCTGTGTGTGTGTGTGTGTGTGTGTGTGTGTGTGTGTGTGTGTGTGTGTGTGTGTGTGTGTGTGTGTACACATGTTCTTTATCCTTTCACCTATATGGATAAATGTCCATGGTTGCTTCCATGTCTTGGCTGTTGTAAATAATCTTTCTGTGAACATTAGCGTGCATTTATCTTTTCGAATTACAGTTTTTGTGTTTTCCAGATGCATGCCCAGGAGAGGGATTTGCTGGTCATATAGTAACTCCCTTTTAGTTTTTAAAGGAGCATCCATACTGTTTTTTCCACAGTGGCTGCACCAATTTGTATTCCCAGCAGCAGTGTAGGAAGGTTTAGTTTTCTCCACTCCCTCTCCAGCGTTTGTTATTTCTAGGCTTCTCTGATGATGGCCATTCTAACTAAGTGAGGTTGATAACTCATTTTGATTTGCATTTCTCTAAGAATTAGTGATAGCGGGCATCTGTTGATGTGCTTTTTGGCCATCTGTATATCTTCTTTGGAGAAGAATATCTCCAAATATGGAGGACAAATATCTATTTAGGTCTTCTGCCCATTTTTTGTTTGGGTTTGTTTGTTTTATGTTATTGAGCTGTATAAGGTGTTTGTGTATTTCGGAAATTAAGCTCTTGTTGATCACATTGTTTGCAAATATTTTCTCCCAGTCTTTAGGTTGTCTTTATGGTTTCCTTTGCTGTGTAGTAGCTTATGTAAGTTTGATCAGGTCCCTTTTGTTTATTTTTGCTTTTATTTCTATTGTCTTGGGAGACTGGCCTAAGAAAACACTGGTACAATTTATGTCAGAATGTTTTGTTTATGAGCTCTTGTAGGAGTTTTATGGTGTCATGTATTATATTTGTCTATAAGCTACTTTGAGTTTGTTTTTGTGTGTGGTATGAGAGTGTTCAGACTTCATTTATTTGCATGTACTCTCTCCTTATTCTTGCTCTCTTTACTTCCCATTCTTTATAAGAGAGCTTTGAGTTTGCTTTTATATTACAGTTTTTAGAAAATTGAAGGAAGCTAGCTCTTTTCCACTGAAATTGAACTCATGGACAGTTCTTTAAAATTTTTTAAGTAACACAACTTTTGAAAACTTCTGTTATGAGTGAGTGGTAATGGGAACCAATTCCTTTCCTCTCAAGATGATTTTCTGAATTCTTCTCGCTTCCTTTATTTTACAACAGCCTATACCAGATTTATTTTTTTCTAAGCACATTTCCAGACATACAGTTGTAACTTTAAAACTTCTGAGTGCTTCCCTTGCCTGCTGAATTTAGTTCTGATTTCTCATTCTTGTGTGCTGTTCAAGGCAGTGCTTAGTGTCCCCAGAGTAGTTTCTCTACTTGGTTTTAGATATACTGGCATGTTGAGTGGTGTTGGTTGACATGTTCGTTACTGTAAGGGTTGATGTGTTGAGAGTCTGTTGACTAGATTCATTAGTTCAAATAAGTTTGTAACAGAATGACTTAGTACCATTGAGAAAGGAAACCCCCAGTAGTAGTAGTTGTTTTTTAGATTACTTATTTTTGATTGTGCTAGATCCTTGTGGCTGCTCGTGAGCTTTTGCTAGTTGTGGCGAGCAGGGGCAACTCTTCGTTGTGCTGCTCAGGCTTCTCATTGTGGTAGATTCTCTTGTTGAGGCGCACAGGCTCTGGCATGTGGGCCTCAGTAGTTTCAGCACTTGGTCTCAGTGGTTGTGGCCTACAGGGTTAGTTGGCTGCATCATGTGGAATCTTCCTGGACCAGGGATCAAATGCGTGTCCCTTGCATTGGCAGGCAGATTCCTATCCACTGTACCACCAGGGAAGTCCCCCAGTGGTTTTAAGAGACCGGTTCATAAATCTTCTGTGCTTACTCTAAATTATTCACACAAAATGTTTCCTTCAGGTTTTTTATTTTTTAGGATTATGTTTCTGGCCAAGGTGTGGGGACAGACAAAGAGAAACAGTGATAAATTCCATTTCTTTTCTGTGTCAGTGCCAGAGAGTGTAATTTTTTTTTCTGCTTCATTGAAACAAGACATTAAACATTATGGTTTGTGTCTTGGGCTAAATAAGTTTGAACATTTTAAATAACAAGATCTTTAAATCTTAAGGGATGATAATTTAGAAGCTTCTTGGTAATTATTCTAATTTACAATACCCTGGTTTTTTAAAAAAAATTCCACGTTATGTGAAACATCGTTGGTTGTATCCAAGGTGTGTGTGTGTGTGTGTGTGTGTGTGTGTGTATTTTAACCATGGTCATACATAATTCTGTTTTTTTTCTCATGTTGATATTCCAGTTGAACTGAGTCATCTCTGGGATTTTACATTGTGATAGCAGTGTTTTCTCAAACACATGGTTTAAGAAAGCTTTAGGGTAAACCAGTCACCTCTGACCCAAGGTTATTTTACTTGAATAAGTAATTTAAATTTTTTTATATTGAAACATATGTAGATAAAGTACAGTGCAGAAATTTCATGAGTTTGTACAATGGGACTTGAGAACAAGTTGTTTTGGTTACTTTCTAAAAATACATTTTGGAGTGGGCAGGTTTGTTAACTGTGTAAGTAACTTCAGTGGGAAAAAGTTTGAGAAATATACTGATAACAAACAATGAGCATGGTTTTGAGGCAGGAAGATTTGAGCTCATATCGTAACAGGCTCTGTAGTTTTGTTGTTGTTTAGTTGCTAAATTGTGTCTGACTGTGTGACCCCATGGACTGTAGCCAGCCAGACTCCTCTGTCCGTGGGATATCCCAGGCAAGAATACTGGAGTGGGTTGCCATTTCCTTCTGCAGTGGTTCTTACTGACCCCCAGGGATCAAACCTGCTTTCTTCTGCATTGGCAAATGGATTCTTTACCACTGAACCACCTGGGAAGGGCCTAGTCTGCAGGTGAATTAATTATCCCTTCCTATTCTACCCGCCACCCCTTCAGAGAACGTGTATAAGCTGATCCCACATATATTTTTTAAAGTGTATCAGTTTACTTTATTTGAGCTCTGATAATATTGGCATTTTTTTAATGGTAAAACATCACTTTTTTTTTTTTCTTAAACTGTATATTCTTTTAACAAGGGAGTTAAAATACTTTTGCACATGGATTTTCTGTGGGTCAGAAATTTGGTAGCAGTTTAGCTGAGTGGTTCTGGCTGCTTCCATGTCTTTCATAAAATTCTCAAGGGTTGCTGTCATTTGAAGGCTGAACTGATGCCTAGAGGATCTCCTTCTAAGAAGTTATTCCTCTTTGGGCTGGCAGGTTGCTTCTGGCTGTTGTCTAGAGGACTCAATTTTCTTAGCATATGTAGATCTCCAGCTGTTTGCATGGCAGCTGCATTTCCAGAGGAAGTGATCTGAGTAGAAAGGTGTGCAGTGCCTTTTATGACCTACTCTCAGAAGTCACTTCTGTCACACTCTTTTCATTAGAAGCAAGCTATTAAGTCTAGTCCACAGTCAAGGGGTGACCTGGGTTGGGAAGATTCCCCTGGAGTAGAAAATGGTAACCCACTCCAGTATTCTTGCCTGAAAAATTCCATGGACAGAGGAGCCTGGCGGGCAACAGTCCTTGGGGTTGCAAAGAGTTGAATGGGCTGAGTGCACTGGTACACACACAATTTTCACTTTTCTCTGGTTAAATACTTCAGATGGATAATTTGCTTATACCTTAACTTATGAAGGACATGGGGCAGCGACTTTGTTTCCATTTGTGAGCCTGTTAGCTGTTAAAGGCGGAAGACTGCCCTCTTGAATCTAGTACCTTCAGCAGTGTTTAGTGCTTGTTTTTGCTTACATTGGCTGTTTAGTAAATGAGCTGATTTGAATTAAATTTTATCCTATGTAGATCATATTGCTTGCAGATAAATTAAAATTTATCTTTACCAGCCCTTAAGAAAGCTCTCATTCAGGGATAACTTAAACTGTTTAGTATTGTGAGCTTGAAAGAGAAGCTCAGTGAGTAAAAATTTGTTTATAGAGTAAGGGTTGTTTTTTTTTAGTGGTACATTTTGTATGAAAATTGTCAGCTCATTGTAAGTTTTGGAGTACTTCAGTTATATTTTGTGTATTAAGCCTTTAGTAATCTAAAATCTCGAGAATTGAAAGCACACTGTTTCCAGTAATATTTTTTTTCTCCTTAAAGAAAATTCTTTTTTTTAAGGTTGAAAGTAGCAATT
This sequence comes from Antilocapra americana, assembly GCA_007570785.1. Classification (NCBI taxonomy): domain Eukaryota; kingdom Metazoa; phylum Chordata; class Mammalia; order Artiodactyla; family Antilocapridae; genus Antilocapra; species Antilocapra americana. The sequence goes on along the minus strand of ML661338.1, from coordinate 6,654,833 downwards.
TTTACATGTAGCAATTTAACAAATAATAATTCTCATAAAATTCCTCTTCTGTTTTAATTTATTTTTTATTTTTATATGTGTATGTAAGTAAAACAGGTTCTGAACAACTTAATAAGAGATAAGCTGAGGGGGATAGGGCACCTAACAAAATTCAAGGTTAAAGCAAACTTATAATATGAAACTTTTTAAAGGATGGAAATTTCTAATACTCTAGATTTCTTGTGAAATTTGCTAATGTTGTTTTATATTTGAGAGTCTAATGTGTAATTGAGAGTTTGATAACTAAGAAAAGATATTTGACACTTTGTTTCATAACTGAAACTGCAAAAAACAGGGCTGTAGATTATTTTCCTCTGTTTAGAGGCCATGTTCCTTAGGAAAGAGTTTTTTTCTTAGTAAAGGTTACAGTATTTACCATCTTTTCAAGATTATCATCACTTTAAGTACTCATTTAAGAATCGAATTCTCAGCCTTAAGACCTGTTGAATCAGAATCTGTAGGGGAAGGACCTTTTACTTTTTATTAGGGAGATCTGGAAATCACCTAGTGCTTACTAAATATTAATCAGACGTCATTAGTGGTATTGCAGTAGTGAAGTAGACACAACAGTGGAATAAGATGTCAGAGTATACTTTTCAAAAGTTAAAAACATGAAACTTCCCTGGTGGTCCAGTGGTTAAGACTTCACCTTCCAAAGAAGGGGGTTCAGGTTCTATCCCTGGTTGGGGAGCTAAGATCCCACATGCCTTGGGGCCAGAAAGCCAAAACAGAAACAATATTGTGACAAATTCAATAAAGATTTTAAGAATGGTCCACGTCAAAGAAAAATTTTTAAAAAATGTTAAAAAACATGATTCAAAAATATAGAATAAGCATGTCACAGCCTCATCATTTTTAAAAAATGAGTTTTTTTTTTTAAAAAAAAATAACCTGATTCTTGAAGATTTTGAGCTAGTTGTTAGAGTACATATAATGTGTCATATAATGTCACCAGCCCTGGGAGTTGATGGACAGGGAAGCCTGGCATGCTGCAGTCTGTGGGGTCGCAAAGAGTTGGACATGACTGAGCAACTGAACTGAACTGAATGTCTCTCAAGTTAGTTCCTCTCCTGTTGAAGGCAGGCTGTGCTTTGGTTAGGATATTACAGAAGTGAAATGTTGCCCTGTTTTGCTCACTGGCACACAATTTCAGTTTGTTGTTTTACTGATGATACTCACTTTGATCTGTTGATTAAGGATTTCCCAGACTATGTGCCAGGCCATTTCATTGCAAAACTGAAGTAACTTTTTTTTTTGAGGTTCTTAGAAATTGTATAAATAACCTCTTCCTTCTAAAATTTTTCAGTTGTATATATATTTATCTGGATTCATAGTGCTTTTATTCAAGGTGTTATAGCACATTTATTTATTTTTATGAGGTGAAAGCTGCATTACATGAAATTAACCATTTTAAAATGTATAATTCAGTGTCATTTAGTACATTCACAATGATGTGGAACCAAGTTCCAGGACATTTTCATTACCCTCTAAGAAAAGTCTGAATCCATTTAGCAGCCAGTCCCATTCCTCTTTCCCAGCAGTCCCTGGTTAGGTCTCTGTTTTTCATCTCTGGATTTGTCTGTTCTGGATATTTCATAAAAATTGGGATTGTACAGCATGTGATCTGGCTTCTGGATGTGTTTGGCTTCTTAGCATATTTTCATGGTTAATCATAATAGAATATGTCTTCTATTGAATACATACGCGGTTTGTTTTTTATTCATTTATCTATAGGTGGATATTGAGATGTTTCCACCTCTTGGCTGTTGTGAATAGATCTGCTGTGGACATCAGCATCCAAGTATTTAAGTGTCCATTTTCAATTCTTTTGAATGCAGTGGTATTGCTGAGTCATATGCTATGTGTTTTTAGCTTTCTGAGGAGTTATCAAACTGTTTTCCCCAGCACTTGCATCAGTTTACCTTCCCATTAACAATGTACCAGGGTACCAGTTTCTTCATGTATTTGACAACACTTGTTATTTTTTTACATACTTTTTAATTTCATTTTTATATTATGTATATTTTAAAATTTATTTTAATTGGAGGCTAATTACAATATTGTAGTGGTATTTGGCATACATTGACATGAATCACCCATGGGTGTACAGACACTTGTTATTTTTTAAAAATTACTTTTTGGCTGTGCTGGGTCTTTTCTGCACTGGCTTTCTGTAGTTGCTGCAAGGTGGGGCTACTCTTGCTGCAGTGGGCACGCTTCTCATTGCAGTGACTTCTCTTGCGTTGTGGAGCACAGGCTCTAGGCATGCAGGCTTCAATAGTTGTGGCACATGAGCTTAGTTGTCCTGTGGCATGTGAAATCTTCCTGGTCCAGGGATCAAACCCATGTACCCTGCATTGGCAAGAGGATTCTTAACCACTAGACCACCAGGCTTGTCTAACACCTTACCATTTTACTATTTCTTTTCCCTTTCTTGGAGGAAGCTGAGAAATGTCTGTTCAAATCCTTTGCCCATTTTTAAATTGTCTTCAAGAATTCTTTATATATTTGAACACTAGACACCTGTTAGATAAAATTTGCAAATATTTTCTTCCATTCTGTTGTCTTTCCACTTTCTAGATGATATCCTTTGTGTAGAAGTTTTAAATTTTAGTGAAATCCAAAGGTGCTAAAATTCCATTGCCAAATCCAAATTGGGGAAGCTTTACCTCTGTTTTCTTCTGCTAGTTTATAATTTTAGCTTTTGTAGGTCTTTGATCCATTTTGAGTTATAGGTATCAATAGGAGTTTATTGGGTATCACTTGTTGAAGTCCATTTGTTGTGGTTCTAGCCATTTGGTTAAAAAAATTAAAAGTCAGTTGGCTATACATTGTATGACTTTTTCTGGATTCTCAATTCTGTCCCATTGGTTTATATATTATCCCTTACACTATACCAGTAAGACATTGTTTTGATCATAATAGCTTTGTAGTAAGTTTCAAAATAGGGATATGTGAGTCCTGTGACTGTGTTCTCCTTTTCCAGTAGTGTTTTGGCTATTTTGGGATCCTTTCAGTTCCAAATGAATTGAGAATGGCTTTTCTGTTCCTGCAAAAAGGGTTGTCTGAATTTTAATAGAGGTTACGTTGAATCTGTTATTGCTATCTTAACAATACTTAAGTTTCCCAGTCCTTGAACAAAGCATGTCTTTATATTAATTTGGATCTTTTCCTGTAGCCATGGTTTGTAGTATTTAGTGAACGAATCTTAATCGTTCTTGGTTAAATTTATTTTTAGGTACTTTTTGAATAGACTTGTTTATTCATTTCCTTTTGGATTGTTACTGCTAATATATAGGAATGCTACTGAATTTTCTGTGTTGATCTTGTATCCTGCAGTATTGCTGAGTTTATCAGCTGTGATAGTTTTCCCCACAGATATAGAATTTTCCATATATAAGATCATGTCGTCTGTGAATAAGTATAGTTTTATTTATTTATCTTTTTAATTTGTATGCCTTTTACTTTCCTTTCTTGTCTACTTGCTCTGTCTAGAACTTCAAGTCAGTGTTGAATAGAAGTGTCTTGCTCCTAATCTTGAGTGAAGCTTTTAGCTTCTCACCACAGAGTATGATGTTAGCTGTGTTTTTTTTTTCATAGATGTTCTTTATCAGGTTGAGTGTTTGTATCATGAAAGGGTGTTGGATAACATCCAGTTCCATTCTGCACCTGCTGAGATGATCATATGATTTTGTTGTTCATTCGCTAAGTCATCTTTGACTCTGCAACCCCATGGACTGCAGCACGCCAGGCTTCTCTGTCCTTCACCATCTCTCAGATAGTGGCCAAAGTGTTAGAGTTTCAACATCAGTCCTTCCAATGAATATTCAGGGTTGATTTCCTTTAGGATTGATTGGTTTGATCTCCTTGCAGTCCAGGGGACTCTGAAGAGTCTTCTCCAACACCACAGTTTGAAAGCATCAGCTCTTTGGCACTCAGCCTTCTTTATGGTCCAGGCTCCCACATCTGTACATGACTATTGGAAAAACCATAGCTTTGACTCTACGGACCTTTGTCCACAACATAATGTCTCTGCTTTTTAATAATGTTGTCTAAGTTTATCATAGCTTTTCTTCCAAGGAACAAGCGTCTTTTAATTTTGTGGCTGCAGTCACCTTCTGCAGTGATTTTACATTCAAAGAAAGTTTGTCACTGCATTTTTTTCCCCATCTGTTTGCCACAAAGTGATAGGCCTGGATGCCATGATCTTAGTTGTTGAATGTTGAATTTTAAGCCAGCTTTTTCGCTCTCCTCTTTTAGTTTCATCAAGAGCCTCTTTAGTTCCTCTTCGCTTTCTGCTATTAGGGTGGTGTCATCCGCATAACTGAGGTTATTGATATTTCTCCCGCCGATCTTGATTCCAGCTTGTGCTTCATCCAGTCTAGCATCTCACCTGATGTGCTTTACACATAAGTTAAATAAGCAGGGTGACAATATGTAGCCTTGATGTACGTATTTCCCAATTTCGATCATACGATTTTTTTCCCTCCATTTTGTTAATATAGCAATTATTAATTTTTTTAAGGTTGAAGTACAGTTGATTTACGGTGTCGTGTTTCAGGTGTATAGCACAGTGATTCAGTTATGTGTGTGTATGTATTCCTTTTCAGATTCTTTTCCTTATAAATTATTACAAAATACTGAGTATAGGTCTCTGTGCTATACAATAGGTCCTTGTTTATTATAATGTGGCCTATTATTGATTGAGGATCCTTTTATCTTTTTTATGGCACTAGTTGTCTTTAGTCCCCTGCCTTGCAAATTCTCTTGTATTTGACTTTTGACAGTCTGGTTATGTGTCTTGGTGTGAATCTTTTTGTTTATCTTTCTTGGAGTTCAGTTAACTTCTTGGATATGTGTATTTTGTGTCTTTAGCTAATTTGTTAAGTGTTCAGCCATTATTTCTTGATTTCTTTTTCTGTCCCCCTTCTTTTCTCTTCTTCTGAAACTTTTGTTATGTGTATGTTGGTATGCTTGATGGTGTCCCACAGGTCTTTGTTCAGTTTTATTTTTTCTTCTAGCTCCTTAATCTGGTAACTTTAATTGACCTCTTCTCTCTTCAGGTTCTCCGATTCTTCTTTCTGCTGGCTCAAATCTGCTATTAAACTGTCTAGTGAAATTTTCATTTCAGTTAACTGTTTTTGGCTCCAGAATTTGTTTGGTTCTTTTCTGTAATTCTTATCTCTTTATAGATATTCTGTTTGTTGAGGCATTGTTCTGATTTCCTTTAGCCCTTTGTATTTAAGACAATTGATGTCTGTTTCTCATCAGTGGCAGTTTCTGCTAATGTCACAGCCCTGCCCCCCCCCCCCCCACCATGGGCTGTACTGTATTGTTTCTTTGCATGCTTTGTAATGTTTGTTAGAAAATCAAGCATTTTGAATACTGAATCAATAAGTTGGAAACTCTAGGAGTCAAATATTTTTTCTTCCCATCGTTAGAGTTGCTTATTGTGAGTTGTGGTTGTGTGTTCATTTAGTGACTTCTCAACTATTTCTGAAAGTCTGTATTCTTTGTTTTGGGTAGTTTCTGAAGTCTCTGTCCCTCAGACTGTGATCACCTAGTGTTTTGTTGTTTTTTGAGAGAAATAATATTTTAATAAAGTTTAATTTAAAAAATCCATGATGAATAAAGTATTGATATGGAAGTTTTCAGGCTCAGTATATTGTCTAAAGGTTGCAAATCCTTCACACATAGGCAAGCAAGAAATCAGCTTAGTGCTCATAGCACAGCTGAGACAGGTTGCAGCCTTTAATAAGACTTTACTGAAGGTTCAGTGGTCATAGAAAGTAGTTTCAATGCAATATAATATTTTTGGCCACATTGGGTCTTAGTTGTGGCAGGCGGAATCTTTCTTTGTGGCACCTGGGGTCTTTTTTGTGGTTTGGGGACTCAGTAGTTGTGACTGTAGGCTTAGTTGCCCTGCACCATGTGGCATCTTAGTTCCTCTGCTGTTCAGTCTCTTAAGTCGTGTCTGACTCTTTGCGACCCTACAGACTGTAGCCTGCCAGGCTCCTCTCTCCATGGGATTTTCTGGGCAAGAATACTGGAGTGGGTTGCTGAGCCTGCCACCAAGGGATCTTCCCTGGCCTAGGGATCAAACCTCTGTTTCTTGCATCTTCTGCACTCACTGCAGGTGGATTCTTTTACCTCTCAGCCACCAGGGAAAAGTTTCTTTTCTCCATTCCTCTGTTCTCTGGCTGGGGCTCTGTAAATTAAATTGGGGAAAGACAGTTAACAAGAGAAAACAAACAAGTTTATTAGCACGCGCTCCACTGGCAGTACCTCTCACTGTGAGTAACTCAAAGAGGATGAGTAGAATTTGGGATCTGTATACCCAACTTCACAGGGGGAAAGAATACTTAGTAGAAAAAAACCAAATGATTTTTGAGACAAAATGGATAACTGGGTCCTTAGGCGTTTGTGGCAGTTTCTTGAGCGTGGTGCTGAATTTTTTTCTTTTTTGTTCTCCAAAGAGAAGATGAGTTGCTCCAGGAGAGGGGATTAATAAATTCTTTTCGCAGGCTCTGCATTTAGGTTGATAAGGAATTTTAGGAACCCACATGCCTTCAGCTCAGTTTTCTTATATCAAAGTGGCTTGTTTTGGTGATGGCACATCCTGATCTCTTCACACACTTCTGTAAATGTTGTGACATTAACTAGTATTGCTCTTTACCTTTTTTCAGAACAGGAAAACTTAATGCCATTAGCTATCTATGCTTTATTCTTTAATAATTGATTTAAATTAGAATTCATAAATACACAGAAATAAAGATATAATAGTAGTGGTTTGTCTCTTAGAAATAAGTTGTAGTGTGTAACTTACCATTTAACCTTTGGTTTTCTATGGTTCCTGGGGCTAGGTTGCTGTGCGCAGGCTTGGTATTGTGGTGGCTTCTCTGCTGCATAATGCCGGCTCTAGGGTGCACAGGCTCAGTAGTTGGAGCACACAGGCTGAGTTGCCTCGTGGCATATGGGATCTTTGAGGACCAGGAATCAAACCAGTGTCCCCTGCACTGACAGGTGAATTCTTAACTACTGGACCACCAGTGAAGCCCTGATCATTTGGGTATGTAAACATTTTGATTACCTTAGTGAGTTAATCTGGAGAGGGCGATGGCGGCCAGCTCCAGTACTCTTGCCTGGAAAATTCCATGGGCGGAGGAGCCTGGTGGGCTGCAGTCCCTGGGGTCGCTAAGAGTCAGAAACTGAGCCACTTTACTTTACTTTCATATGCTGGAGAAGGAAATAGCAACCCACTCCAGTGTTCTTGCCTGGAGAATCCCAGGGACGGGGGAGCCTGGCGGGCTACCATCTATGGGGTTGCACAGAGTTGGACACGACTGAAGCGATTTAGCAGCAGCAGCAGCAGCAGCAGTGAGTTTTAACCAGTTGTTTCTGTTTCTTGTATCTGATGTTTGTTGACCTTCCCTCTGCCCCTCCCCCTTCCCAGTACATTGGATAGTAGAATTGGAGTTTTTGTGTAGTATCTTGAGAATTTTTATTTTAGGAAATACTTCGGTATGACTTAAATTCTGCCATAGCACTTATATTTGAAACAATTTTGAAAAAGGATGATTAGCAGCGGTATTAATAATTTTGATTTTTAAAATTTCTCTTTTGAGATTATTCTGCAGTTGTAAATATAATGTTAATGTTCAGGAAATTTGATTTCTTCATTGACTAATTGCTAAGCTGAATATTGAAATGAGTACAGTTGCCCAGTTGGCTTCTTCCCCATTTAAAAAATCTGAATTTACTGTGTTTAGATTGGGCTGGTGATTTGAAATTTTTGATGCAATTGAGAGAGGTTTCCAAAAAGTTGAATTTACAATGTAGAAGAGTAGTGGACGCCCATTGTGATGATTGTAATTTAAAAAATCCTTTTAATTGTGGAAATTTTCAAACATGTGTAAGTAGAGAGACTACTTAGGCACCTCCCTGTACTAACATTTATAAACACACGGACAACCTTGTTTCAGTGACACCCATATTCCTTGATTTTTTCCCCTAAAGCAAGTTCCAGATACATAGATTTAATTGCAAAGACTTCAGTATATGTCCTTTTATATACAGTTGACCCTTGAATAACATAGAGGTTGGGGTGCTCTCCATCCACACAGTTCAAAAGTCTGACTTGAGAAGTCAGAAAATCTTTATAGTTGGCCCTCCTCACTTGCTGCTCCACATCTTTGGATCCAACCAACCTCAAGTCATGTAGTGCTGTGTTACGTATTTAGTGAAAACAAGTCTGTATATAAGTACCTCAAACCATCACAGTTTGAGACCTTATTGTTGAAGGGTCCACTGTACCATCATTGCACTAACAGTTAACATCTACAGTGACTAATAATTTCTTAGTCATTTAATATTCAGCTCATGTTCAAATTTTGGACTGTTTCTTAATTTTCACTTTTTTAATATGGTTGGAATAAGGATCTATGTAAGGTCCACATGTATTTGATTGATCTGTCTGTGAAATCCATGTAGTTGTTGAAGAAGCTAGATCGTTTGACCTGTAGAATATCTTGTGATCTCCATTTGATGGGATTACTTCTCTCAGTTGTTCTTTAATTTATTATCTTTGTTGAATTTCCTGCAAATTGGTAATTAGATCAGAATTCAGATTCTGCATGGGGCAGGGGGGAAGAATATGTGCTGTGTACATAGGTAATGCTGCGTGCATCATATTGTGTCACATCAGGAGACACTTTATAACCAGTCTGTTGTAAGACTATTGTTATTTCAAAACTAAGCTTCATTGAGGTGGTTTATAATAAAATTATCCAGTTTTAAGTGCATAATTTAGTGAGTTTTAACAAGTGTGTACATTTATAAAATAACCTTCACCACAATTAAGATAAATACTCAGTTACCCTTGAAAATTTCTTTCTTCCCTTTGTAGTCATTTCCTTTCTCTCCAGGCCCTTTACCCTCCATTGTGCTGATCTGGTTTGTCACTATATCTTTGCCTTTTCTAGAACTATAACTGAAATTTTATAGTAGTCAAATCATTGTAATTTAAATAAGATAACTTTGGCCAGGAACTATATAGATCTAATGTTTTCCATTTTTGTACAACAGGGACTTGCCATGAGGTGTTGAAACCTTGTTTCGCTGAGTTGGAGAGACTGGACCTAAATGGCGCAGCATGACTTTGCTCCAGCCTGGCTTAATTTTCCTACCCCACCATCATCAACAAAGGTATTCTTTCTTGCATCTCTCTCTCCTTTTTGTCTTTTTGTCTGCTTTTATTTAGTTCATGTTCTACACAGATGTAGTTAAACTAAAGCTTAATGTTTTGCAGAGAAAAACCTAAACTTTCTAAGTTATTTCATATTTAATGTGTTGGTTTATCTATATATGTCACTTTTCAGTATACCATCAACATTCTAAACCATTTACTTCAAAAGTTGTCTTTTGTGCTAAAGTTCTGCATTTTAAAACTCAAACCAGTTAAATACATTGCACATTACTTTTGCAGCTTACCTCTCTCTGTACTACTATTCTGATAACTAACTTTGCTTACTTTCCTATAGATAACATTAAAAAAAAGTTTTTTTAAGTCTTTCCTTACAACTGGAAGACTTCTTTTTCAAATAAATGAGGCTTTGGCATATTACTCAATTTTAGGAGTTATGAAAACTTTGCAGTGTTGCTTCATATCAGATGACTCACTGATTTTAAAATGTTCATTTTATATAACTGAGACAGAACTTAGTGTGTAAGACGTGCTTGACATTGAAATTGGCATCTGCTTATAATCCTTGCTGAGAGGGATGTTGAAATTGATTGGAATCAATCTGTCTGGCTCCATATTATTTTCCACTTTGTTTTTTCCATAGTGCAAAGGAATCAAGAGGGAGGTCTTAATCATCTGCTTACCTGTTAATCAGTCTCTACCATGCAAGGCATTCATCTAGGACCTTTTGCGGGTCCAAGCAGTTCTTATAGAACAGTTTGCAGAAACAGTTTTTATGGGAACAATTTTATAATTTTCAGTTATTCCCCAGTAAGGATTTGTTAGATCATAATATATTAGAAAAGTTGCATTGGAGACACGGCATATGAACTGACAATTTTATGCAGATGGATTCTCTGGAAGGCTCATTGACTTGCCTGTTTTCATATAATTAGTGTGAGACTAGACTAGAATCTAGGATGCATTTTCTATTTTGTAGTATTTTCGTTTGTGAATTTTGTAAAATGATTAAATATTTTATTTCATAGATTATAAAATGGGATCACAGTTGTTAGGAAGTTACAGACTCTGTTTGCCTGCCTTTCCTCTTCTATTTAGGTCTCTGAAATTTGCTTTGCTCTTGTTGTTTATGTCTACCCCATCCCACTAGTTCCTGTCAACTATGCTTTTCCTGGATTCAGTTTTTTCCAGACCTACTTCAGAGCCTGGAAGCACATGCATTTCTTGCTCCTCTGTTTGTTTCCTTTTTCTCTTTGAAATGAGTTAAGATTTGTTCTCATTTTTAAGTATATCAATAAAAATTATCAGGACCTGGAAAGTTAGTTATAAATATTATTGAGAATAATTCTTGTCTTCATTGAAGTGTTGATTAAGGTTGATTAAGATTGACTTTGTTATGTGTGGTGGAATTTTTAATGCTTTCTAGAACCAGATATTTGATTTGGATATAGATCCTCATGAAATGAATTCTTGATTTTGCCAATTCCAAATTTTTAATTAATTCTCATTTATTTTAGATTACCTACAGAAAATAATGTCAGTTTGAACTCTTAACTAGCAATACTTGAAATTATCTTCTTAGACCTTTCATGAAATGGTTTTAGCAAACACAAATACGCACATCATTTGGTATGATGACTACACTGTCTGTGTCACTCAGTCACTGTTCTGGGTTTTTGGTTACAGTTATTGTTTCTGACAGAGCGTTTTTAGTCTTACCCTGAATAAATGGGATAGTCATAAATAACTGTTCTCTTTTTCATCTTTATGTTAAGTCTTTTCTTTATTGTTTGAAGAGATGATAGGAGTACTTGAATTAAGGGTTAACAGTGTTTTCAACATTGCACCTGAGCAGTTTTCTAAGGTGTGTAGAATTTTAGCCCCATCATGTGGTGAAACTTTAAACTGCATGTGGTTGTTTCTGTCTATGAAGTAGACATACTGGCATTTGAGCTGTTCATTAGGACCCAGTAAGAAATTTTACATCATGTTTTCATATGCACATAGCTGTAACTAGAAAGTCATTTACCTGTGTTCTTCTTTCTCTTGGGGTCTTTTTATCCCAATCAAAAAAAATGCTAAAAAAATAATATAAATTGCTACTAATTATGTGTCTTTTATAGTGAGACCTCTATTTGAAAAATAGAATTGTAATTACTTTCTTTCAATAATACAAGTAGTATCAGTTTGCATTGAAATGGTGCTTTTTAGAGGATGAGGAAATTTAGTCAGACTGATAGCTGAATTCATTGAAACATCTTGTTTACTAAGTAGTTTTTGTTAACTGTTGATTCACATATTCTGGGAAAATTATGCTATTATTTTTAAAAATTCAGAAGAAGATTTAAAATGTGGTAACTAATATTTCTTGAGTCATTACTACATACCAATCACGGTGTAAAGCACTTTATAAGAAGGCAAATAAAAGCATAAAAGGTAAAATACTGTTCCCCTTTTCCACCCACTCCCCTCAGCCCATGTAAAGAGATGGGAAATAGGTTGAGAGAGACAAGTAACTTGACCCAAAGTGTTTGAGTTAGCATAGGAACATATGTGTGCTTGACTTTAAATATTTATGTTTAATAACTTTGTTTTTTTGTTCATTAAGAAGTAGACTATTTTTCAGAAGTGAAATACTGGTATGCTTTAATGTATATATCAGAATATAATTTTATCTTGGTTTGGATAAGCAAATGAAATTTTTTTTTCCTTCAAGGATAGCATCTCCAGTAATCTGTTTCTGTAGTTAGTACATGGTTGTCTTCATTCTGCAGTGGCTGTGTACAGTTGACCCTTGAGTAATATGGGTTTGGGCTATTTATGTCCACTTATGTGGATTTTTTTTCTCCCCAGTAAATATGTACTGTAGAACTGTGTGATCTGTGGATACTGATTTTTAACCATGCATAGAGTTGACACCCCTAACTCCCTGTATTTTTCAACTGTCACTCTTTTATTGAGTGAATCTACTTAGGTTAATTGGACCTATTAATGGACTAAGTTTTGCAGGGATGCTTGGGCATTTCTTGAATGTATTTGTAGGGTAAATTCCTAGCAGCAGAATCTGTGAATTAGGAAATTTATGCATTTTGGTAGATAGTGCCTAATTGCTGTCTAGAAAGGTACCAGTTTATAATCCTATAAAAGTTTTATGGAGGGGGGCAGTTTTTTCACTATTGGCAATGCTAACTGTTGTCCCATTTTTTCATATTTGTGAAATTCGATGAAAAATGACACTTCATTGTTTTAACTTGCATTATTTAATTATGACTGAGCATATTTTTTGTCTTAGGAAATGTTATTCATGTAATTTATTTCTTAGTGATTTATTTGTAATAGCTCTTCATATTGAGGAGTTTGTTGCATATTCTGGATATATTTTCCTACAGTATATTTGTCCTAATAATTCTAAAAGAACCATGTGGATAGTTCTAAAGAAATATTTAAACGTCAGAGAAGCATAAGAGAATAAGTCACATCATAACATTTTGCAGTTTTATCTTTGTGTCTCTTCCGCAAATAAACAATTGAAGTCTGCTGTTGACTTTTTCACAGTCCTTTTTCTGTCTTCGTTTTCTCCCCAGAGATATTCTCAGTGCATGTTCTTATACTGTTACTAGGTATGTGAATATCAAAGAGTTTTCTGTATATATAAAACATTAATATAAATGGTTAACATTTATGTTCTGCACCTTGTTTTTATATTTGTTATTTATATCTTTTAGATTTCCCTCCATGTTGATACCTGCAGATTTGCTGTAATTACCTTAAAAACTCTGTTCCCGGGTCTCCTACATTTCAGGTGGATTCTTCAGTCTGAACCACCAGGGGAGCCCCAAAACTCTATATTTCTATTTTTTGCCTTTATAGCACACTGTGTTTGTCTCATTAAGTTGAGATTGTTTATATCTCTGGGCTACCCTATAATGAATACTGTATTGACTATTTTCTTACTGTCTCCTTGCATGCATGGATACGAATTCTTTAGACTCCTGCTTCTCAGACTTTAATGGCTATGAAAAGAACCTGGGAATTTTGTTAAAACGCAGATTCTAATTTCAGTAAATCTCTAATGGGGTCCTAGTGCTGGCAGTCTTTTAAAGTACTGTTGACTCTGCTTGTCTCTGAACCACATTTTGAATGGCAAGGCTCTGACCTACAGTTAGAAGAAAAATTGCTGATATTCAGTTCCATACTGCCAAATTTCTTTTCCATCTGGTATACTGATTTATACTCCTGTATGCTGTACATAACTATTCTTTTTACTTTGCCCTCTTGCCCGGACTTTGTCAGATTATCAGAGTTAACATTTTTGCCAGTCTTTGTTATGAAATGTATTTTTACTGTTTTTTGGACATTGGGTTATATTTCTGTGGATTACCTATTCACATTCTTTGTTTATTATTTCTTCTGGGCTGCCTTTCTGGGGGGAGTACTGGTTTGGCGGGGGAGAGAAAGAGAGAGTATGTGTGTATGTATGTCTGTGTGTGATCTTTAACTGTTTTACATAAAGTTGCATAGCTCTTTTTCAGTCACCCAAGTATTTCGCTCTCTCTCTGTATACACACAGACACATACACACGTACCCACACATGTTCAATTGCTTTATAGTAGTTGTTCCTATCTTTTTTTTTCTTTTTCTTTCTGTAAAAGTCTTATTTATTTGGCTGTGCTGGGTCTGGGTTGTGGAATGCAGGATTTTTGGTCTTAGTTGTGGCATGTGTGATCTAGTTCCCTGACCAAGAATGAAACCTGGGTGCCCTGCATTGGGAGCATGGAGTCTTAGCCACTGGACCACCAGGGAGGTTCCTATTTGTTGCTACCTTAAATGCTATTTTAAAAAGCTCTCTTACTAAATCTTTCTAGGATATATATTGTATCTTGTATTAGTGTTGTTTCTAGCGACATTGATTAATTTTTACTTTAATGTCTTTTGGAGTTTTTAATGTGGGAAATCATTCATTCACAAATAATATCAGTTTTCTTTCTATATTTTCAATCCTGTTACTTGTGTTTCTTATTCATATTTTACTATGCTGGCTATATGTCAGAGTCAGAAACGTCTGAAATTTTATCCTACTTTCAAGTTAACTGTAACAGGCTAGCTTGTTACTGTTTCATGGATGCTGGCAGAAGATGAGACTTTAGATCTCATGAGACAGAGTTCATTATTATTATTAGCACAGCAGGCAGCATAAGCATGGTTTTGGCACTGGTTCTTCCTGTTGCTTAAAACCTCTGGGAGTTGACATGGAGCAGCCTCACTTGTATATCTGCCACATTTATAAGAATCCTGCTGTTTGTCCCAGAGGTAGGACATTACCTGACCCTCAATATTCTCTGTGACCATAACCCTGAGAAAAGGGCCATAGAAAGAGCTGTTGAGGCCTTGCGTTCTTGGCATACAAATAACATGGAGGGATGCTCAGTGTGCTGTCTTTTTGCCTTTGCATACTGTCCATGGGCTTCTCAAGGGAAGAATACTGAAGTGATTGGCCATTCCCTTCTCCAGTGGACCACATTTTGTCAGAACTCTCCACCATGACCTGTCCGTCTTGGGTGGTCCTACACGGCATGGCCCATAGTTTCATTGAGTTAGTCAAGACTGTGGTCCATGTGATTGGTTCGATTAGTTTTCTATGATAGTAGTTTTTATTCTTTCTGCCCTCTGATAAGGATAAGAAGCTTGCTGACTGACTGGGGGTTGGGGGAACTGCATCTTGTTCTGATGAGTGGGGCCATGCTCAGTAAACCTTTAATCCAACTTTGTTAATGGGTGGGGATGTGTTTCAAATCCTAAAAGATGATGCTGTTAAAGTGCTGCACTCAATATGACAGCAAATGTGGAAAACTCAGCAGTGGCCACAGGACTGGAAAAGATGAGTTTTCATCCCAGTCCTAAAGAAAGGCAATGCCAAAGAAGGTTCAAACTGCTGCACAATTGCACTCATCTCACACATTAGCAAAGTAACGCTCAAAATTCTCCAAGTAAGGCTACAACAGTACCTGAATTGAGAACTTCCAGATGTTCAAGCTGGATTTAGAAAAGGCAGAGGAACCAGAAATCAAGTTGCCAGCATCCATTGGATCATAGAAAAAGCAAGAAAGTTCCAGAGAAACAGCTGCTTTATTGACTATGCCAAAATCTTTGTCTGTGTGGATCACAACAGACTGTGGAAATTCTTTAAGAGATGGGAATACCAGACTACCTTACCTGCCTCCTGAGAAATCTATATGCAGGTCAAGAAGCAACAGTTAGAACTGGACGTGGAACAATAGACTAGTTCCAAATTGGGAAAGGAGTATGTCAAAGCTGTATATTGTCACCTTGCTTATTTAACTTATATGTAGAGTACATCATGTGAAATGACGGCTAGATGAAGCAGAAGCTGGAATCAAGATTGCTGGGAGAAACATCAATAACCTTAGATATGCAGATGACAACACCTTTATGGCAGAAAGCGAAGAAGAACAAAAGAGCCTCTTGATGAAAGAGGAGAGTGAAAAAATTGGTTTAAAACTTAACATTCAAAAAACAAAGATAGATCATGGCACCTGGTCCCATCACTTCATGACAAATAGATGGGGAAACAATGAAAACAGTGACAAACTTCCTTTTGTAGCTCCAGAATCACTGCAGATGGTGACTGCAGCCATGAAATTAAAAGACGCTTGCTCCTTGGAAGAAAAGCTATGACCAACTTAGATAGCATATTTAAAAAGCAGAGACATTACTTTGCTGACAAAGGAATTGTGGTATTGGAGAAGACTCTTGAGAATCCCTTGGACTGCAAGGAGATCAAACCAGTCAATCCTAAAGGAAACCAGTCTTGAATATTCATTGGAAAGACTGATGTTGAAGCTGAAACTCCAATATATTGGCCACTGGATGTGAAAAACTGACTCACTGTAAAAGACTCTGGTGCTAGGAACAGTTGAACGCAGGAGGAGAAGGGGACAACAGAGGATGAGATGGTTGGACTCTGGTGCTAGGAACAGTTGAACGCAGGAGGAGAAGGGGACAACAGAGGATGAGATGGTTGGATGGCATCACTGACTTGATAGACATGAGTTTGAGCAAGCTCTAGGAATTGGTGATGGATAGGGAAGCCTGGTGTGCTGCAGTCCTGGGGTTGCAAAGAGTTGGACCTGACTGAGCAACTAAACTGAACTGAGGGATGTTCAGGGTCCATGATGATTGCCTGTCCCAACAGTCCATACATGTTGCAGCCAAACTTGAATTTTGCATGATTGTAGCACTCTCAGCTACTCTGATTAATATGACAGAGACCAGAACCAAATCCACTTAATTGTCTTACACAGCAATTAAGGCTACTACCAATGTCCCAAGCAGCAGTGAGTGAGACCAGGATTTAGCCAATTGTGAATAGCTTAAGGGGCACTAATAAATGATTTTTTTCAGCCAACCAGTATATGGTCTAAAGCCACTCTGTTATCCTTTAAAATCCTCTTAAGAGAAGGACTTCCCTGGTGGTCCAGTGGTTAAAATTGCACTCTTCCACCACAGGGGGCATGGGTTCGATCCCTGGTCAGGGAACTAAGATTAAGATCCCTCATGTTGCACCCTCCCCCCAAGAAAACACTCAAGGGAAACTGACTTGAGGTTTGGTATTATTATTACCTACAATTATAGAGGCACTACAGTGGGTCAAAAAGCAACTCTTATCCTCAATAGAAAACATTCTGTGGCTTATTCCCCACCACCATCCTCCAGCCCCCCTCCCCTCACATACAAAATGATTGATTCAATTTTCCTGATATGTAACCATTCAGGATTTGAATAGTTCTGCACCTGTGGTGTTGGGTGGCAAACATCAGTGTACATAACATATCCTCATGCACATCCTCATGAAAAACAGATCTGCTGTTGTATCAGTTCATCTAGTTATGGTGCTAGCTGAAAGAGGAACACATGCTACCTTTTGGGCTGCAGCCTTTCCTGAAAGTCCCAAGACAACTGTCCTTAGCAGCAGGCAGGATCAACTCTTGACTAATAATAAAGACCTTCTTAGCTTTAGCAGTTTTCAGTTAGCTACTAAGAATGATGCTCTGACTGCAGACACATTTGATGAAGTGGAGGCCTTCAGTAATTGCTTCTGTGCTTCATGTTCATGTCTTTTACTCTTGAAATACTTCAAAGGCTTGTCTTTTAATGCAGGGTGCTTGGTCTTCTCCATGTGGTGAAGCAGCCAGTCAGCACATGTTGTACAAGGTGGACTTGGAGAATGTGAATCACCTGTTGCAGTGTACTTGTGATTTAAGTAGGATTCTTCAGTGCAGCTTTCTTTTTTGTTGGCGGTCTTAAGAGTCTTCTGCTGTTTCACCTGGGTCTTTCCCCACCTTTCAAAGAATTGCTCCAGCAGTGTTTGTTTTTTACTCATTTTGGCTAGGGCTATCTTTTGTGGGGCTTCCTTGGTAGTTCAGCTGGTTAAGAATCCGCCTGCAGTACAGGAGACCCTGGTTCAATCCCTGGATTTGGAAGATCCCCTGGAGGAGGGCATGGCCACCCACTGCAGTATTCTTGTGTGGAGAATCTCCAAGGATAGAGAAGTCTGGCTGTCTGTAGTCTATGGGGTCACAAAGAGTCGGACACGATTGAGCGACAAAACACAGCACAGCTTTTGTAGGCCTACCAAAAAAACCGTGCCCCAGACAAATGTGTGGGGTGGGAAGGAGGGACAGATGGAAGTGGTAAATAAAACAATGGGCAGGCCACACACAGACTAAAATAAGTGTTGAATTCTAACTTAAAGGTTTTCACTAGATGCAGCTATACAGTTGAAGGGCATCAACTCATTTGCCACTGTAAAGGCTGCTACCAGATGCGGCCCAGTTATTACTTGACATTCACTGATAGGGTTTTGATGATAATCTGCAAACAGTTGATTTATTATGGTCTCTGTGCAGTCAGGAGTCCATACCTTGTGGCTCAGCTGACAAAGAATCCACCTGCAATGCGGGAGACCTGGGTTCGATCCCTGGGTTGGGAAGATCCCCTGGAGAAGGGAAAGGCTACCCACTCCAGTATTCTGGCCTGGAGAATTCCATGAACTGTACAGTCCATGGGGTCATAAAGAGTTGGACAGGACTGAGCGACTTTGACTTTCACTGTGCAGTCAGACCTCTCTGCTAATGGTAATCTGTATTTGCAGCTGCTCCCCAGTATTAGCATCACTATCTCAGCTCCACCTCAGATCATCAGGCATTAGATTCTCACAAGGAGTGTGAAACTTAGGTCCGTTCTGTGCACAGTTCATGGTAGGGTTCACACTCCTATGAGAATTTAATGCTTTCGCTGATCTGATGGGAGGTGGAGCTCAGGCAGTAATGTGAATGATGGGGAGCAGCTGTAAATACAGGGTTAGGGTTAGGGTTAGGGTTGAAGCTTCTCTCACTCACCCACTGCTCACCTGCTTGCGGCTTGGTTCCTAACAAGCCATGGACCTGTAGTGGTCCATGGCCTGGGGGGTTGGGGACCCTTGTTCCAGGGGATAGGGGGATCATTGATTGTTCTTCTTTGTACCTGTGCTTTCTGGTGTTAAAGATGTTTCTTCTCTCAGTTGCTAGGGTTTTTGCTCTGCCTCTATAGCCATGAAATACATATGCATTGTGTCTCATTCCCATAGCTCTAACTTCACTTAAAAACTCTTCTTGTACCTAGATATTTTAATCTAGAGGAACTGGATGTTAGTGGGACAGGGGCATTTTAAATAATTTTCAGAGACCCCCTTTTAAAGATATGTCACCCTCACTTTGGTCTACTTTGGGTACTGTAGGTGGGGACTCCATGAAAAGTGTACACAAGCAAATGGCTATTGTCTACATGTCTAGGACCATGCCAGTTCAACAGGAGAATCCAGGTGGCCAAACTAGATTTGTTTGAATTCCTTTTTGGTTAGCCATCACCCTAAGGAGTGGCCTGGCCTGTAGTTGTTATTAGGGAAAAGAAAGAAACATTATATCTAGGGATAATCAGAGCAGAATTTTTAGTGTAAGTCTGTTTACTGTCATAACTCTCCACTTCTGTCATCCTGATTACCTCACAAGAAGTGGCCAAGAGGAGATGATCCCCCTTTTGGTTATGCTGCATTCATTCGTCTTACTAAGATGTGGGAAAAGATGAGAGGTGTAATTCAGTTCAGTTCAGTCACTCAGTCATGTCCGACTCTTTGTGACCCCATGAATTGCAGCACTCCAGGCTTCCCTATCCATCACCAACTCCCAGAGTCCACCCAAACCCATGTCTGTTGAGTCAGTGATGCCATCCAGCCATCTCATCCTCTGTCGTCCCCTTCTCCTCCTGCCCCCAATCCTTCCCAGCATCAGGGTCTTTTCCAATGAGTCAACTCTTCGCATGAGGTGGCCAAAGGACTGGAGTTTCAGCTTCAACATCAGACCTTCCAATGAACACCCAGGACTGACCTCCTTTAGGATGGACTGGTTGGATCTTCTTGCAGTTGAAGGAACTCTCAAGAGTCTTCTCCAACACCACAGTTCAAAAGCATAAATTCTTTGGCACTCAGCCTTCTTCACCGTCCAGCTCTCACATCCATACATGACCACTGGAAAAACCATAGCCTTGACTAGATAGACTTTTTTGGCCAAGTAATGTCTCTGCTTTTAAATATGCTATCTGGGTTGGTCATAATTTCATTGCTGCAATCGCCATCTGCAGTGATTTTGGAGCCCCAAAAAATAAAGTCTGCCACTGTTTCCCCATCTATTTCCCATGAAGTGATGGGACCAGATGCCATGATCTTAGTTTTCTTAATGTTGAGCTTTAAGCCAGCTTGTTCACTCTCCTCTTTCATTTTCATCAAGAGGCTTTTTAGTTCCTCTTCACTTTCTGCTATAAGGGTGGATGCAGTCTCAAAAATGACAGAATGATCTCTGTTCTTTTCCAAGGCAAGCCATTCAATATCATTGTAATCCAAGCGTGTGCCCTAAGAGTAATGCTGAAGAAGCTGAAGTTGAATGGTTCTATGAAGACCTACAAGATCTTTTGGAACTAACACCCCAAAAGATGTCCTTTTCATTATAAGGGACTAGAATGCAAAAGTAGGAAGTCAGGAAACACCTAGAGTAACAGGCAGATTTGGCCTTGAGTACAGAATGAAGCAGGGCAAAAGCTCATAGAGTTTTGCCAAGAGAACACACTGGTCATAGCAAATACCCTCTTCCAACAAAACAAGAGAAGACTCTACACATGGACATCACCAAATGATTAACACCGAAATCAGATTGATTATATTCTTTGCAGCCAAAAATGGGGAAGCTCTATACAGTCAGGAAAAACAAGACTGGGAGCTGACTGTGGCTCGAATCATGAACTCCTTATTGCCAAATTCAGGCTTAAATTGAAGAAAGTAGGGAAAACCACTAGACCATTCAGGTATGACCTAAATCAAATCCCTTATGATTATACAGTGGAAGTGAGAAATAGATTTAAGGGACTAGATCTGATAGAGTGCCTGATGAACTATGGATGGAGGTTCGTGACATTGTACAGGAGACAGGGATTAAGACCATTCCCATGGAAAAGATGCAAAAAAGCAAAATGGCTGTCTGAGGAGGCCTTAGTGAAAAGAAGAGAAGCGAAAAGCAAAGGAGAAACCAAAGATTCCCATTTGAATGCAGAGGGGTATAGAGGTGTAGTGTAAGTGGTTCTGAGTTGAATTTTGAGGAGACTCTTAAAATGCTTGTCTATACTTGTGAATAATTAGAGAATTTGAAATGTCCATCGAGTACTTTGAATATCGATTCGTTACAGGATGATCTTTTTGACAAAAGATGTATGTTAGTGGACTGTTCCTGGTCTGGAGTATACCCAACACATTACATGAATTAATTTCAGGAGACACAGTACTGTGACCAGAGTTAGCTCATCAGACTGCAGCAGTAATAATGTAATCTGAAAAAGTTTCAATAGTGATGCAACTCTCTTGAGGACTCCATGAAGAAGTCAAAGATTTGATGTAGTCCCGTGTGATGTGGTGGTCTTTACAGTGAGACAAATGGACCAGCTTTTGGCAGGAGTTACAAGCTGGCATGCAGTGAAGGATCCTGCATCAGAAAGATAAAGTCCTTTCTTTTGTAACCAGTCTGTGATATGGGTGTGTTCCATGTCTGGTGTGATGATGGGTCTAGGTGGTATGCTGAAGATTTGATCAGCATTCTAATTTCACTCACTCTCAATGCCATTCACTCTCATCAGATAGCAAGCCTTACTGAATCAATGTGAGTGACTCAGATTGTCTCAGCAGCAGCTGCAATTTCCCATCGTGTGTGACCCCAAGAGATGTTTTTAATTGGCCAGTCTGTAGTTTTTCAGTGATAGACGAGATGACGAGGCCATTGGCAACGATACAAGAGTTAGAAAAATATAAAATGTCTTGTCCTTAAGAATATCTAAGGCAAGGATCATAGCTTTTATTCCATTGAGGTGATTGACACTTGCCCATTTGGTTTTCCTGAGCTGTTGGGGCTCAGGGGCTGCTGTGTGTACCATCATCATTTAATGTAGCAGAAGTATCAATGAACCAGGCTCAATCATTTAGGGAAACTTTTCTGATTTTAGAGCCTTATTGAAACACTGGCTTACCATGGTGGCAGGAGGGAGAATAAAGTATACTGCAAATTATGGTTGCTGCTTCAAGGGCGAGGCCAGCTGTGTTGTTCAACACATGATTTCCATTTGATCAAGAGCCCCCTTGGGTTCCTTTATTGGTTAGCCCTTAGTTTAACTTTGCTTTCAGTAAGAGCTCAGCATTATGGCAGGAGCCACATTCTTTTTTTGGCTGACTAGGGATTGAACACTGAACCTTGGCCATGGCAGTGAAAGCCTGGAATCCTAACCACTAGGCTACCAGGGGAACTCAGTTTTTAAAAGGAGTGTGTACTTGGTGTGTGTGTCAGGCAGATGGCATTGCTGTACTGGAAAATAGTCTTTCTGAATACTGCAGAACCAAGTCTTCAGCCACATACGATTTTCTTTTCTTTGCTCTGGAAGCTGTACTTTTTATTAGGCCATTTTGAAGGGAATAGGAATCATCTGTCAACCTGTAACATTTCCTGAATGGGAGAATCTAGAGCATTTTTAGTATAAGCATGTAACATTAGCATCAACTATAAAACACACTGGTACATTGAATTGGCCTAATGGCCCCACCTGCAGGATCGCTTTAATTTCTCGCTCTTACTGCTGAGGTTTTTCCAAGCTCTTATCAGCCATGTTGGGATACTAGGGTCCATTCCTACTGTGGGCACACAGACTAAGGAGTTTGTAAATTTATTTTAATTTTTTAAAAATTATTTAATTGAAGGCTGATTACTTTCCAATATTGTAGTGGTTTTGGCCATTCATTGACATTAATCTGCCATGGGTGTACATGTATTCCCCATCCTGAACCCCTCCTCCCACCTTCCTCCCCATCCCATCCCTCAGGCTCATCCCAGTGCACCGGCCCTGAGCACCCTGTCTCATGTATCAAACCTGGACTGGTGATCTATGTCGCATGTGGTAATATACATGTTTCAATGCTATTCCCTCAAATCATCCCACCCTCGCCTTCTCTCAGAGTCCAAAAGTCTGTTTTTTACATCTGTTTCTCTTTTGATGTGCTACATACAGAGTCATCGTTACCATCTTTCTAAATTGCATATATGTGCGTTAATGTACTATATTGGTGTTTTTTTCTTTCTGACTTACTTCACTCTGTATAATAGGCTCCAGTTTCATCCACCTCATTAGAACTGAATCAAATGCATTCTTTTTAATAGCTGAGTAATATTCCATTGTGTATATGCATCACAGCTTTCTTATCCATTTGCTTGCTGATGGACGTCTAGGTTGCTTCCATGTCCTAGCTGTTGTAAACAGTGCTGTGATGAGCATTGGGGTACATGTGTCTCTTTCAATTGTGATTTCCTCAGTGTTTGTGCCCAGCAGTGGGATTGCTGGATCGTATGGCAGTTCTATTTCCAGTTTTTTAAGGAGTCTCCACACTGTTCTCAATAGTGGCTGTACTAGTCTGCATTCCCACCAACAGTGTAAGAGGGTTCCTTTTTCTCAGCACCCTCTCCAGCATTTATTGTTTGTAGACTTTTGGATGGCAGCCATTCTGACTGACGTGAGATGGTATGTACCTCATTGTGGTTTTGATTTGCATTCCTCTAATAATGAGTGGTGTTGACCATCTTTTCTTGTGTTTGTTGGGCATCTGTAGGTCTTTGGAGAAGTGTCTGTTTAGTTCTTTGACTCATTTTTTGATTGGGTTGTTTATTTTTCTGGAATTGAGCTGCAGGAGTTGCTTCTATATTTTTGAGATTAATTCTTTGTCAGTTGCTTCGTTTGCTGTTATTTTCTCCCATTCTGAAGGCTGTCTTTTCACCTTGCTTATGGTTTCCTTCATTGTGCAAAAGCTTTGAAGTTTGATTAGGTCCCATTTGTTTATTTTTGCTTTTATTTCCATTACCCTGGGAGGTGGGTCATAGAGGATCTTGTGATTTATGTCAGAGTGTTTTGCCTATGTTATCCTCTAGGAGTTTTACAGTTTCTGGTCTTACATTTAGATCTTTAATCCATTTTGAGTTTATTTTTGTGTATGGTATTAGAAAGTGTTCTAGTTTCATTCTTTGACAAATGGTTGACGGTTTTCCCAGCACCACTTGTAAAGAGATTGTCTTTTTATAGTCTTGCCTAGACTAAGGAGTTTAGTATGTGCATATCAGAGTTACAGTCTAAGCTTTCAGGACCTCTCATGATTTCTTTAGCATGGAATGTGCGAAAAGTTCAGGATGGAGGGGGAGACTGTCTCTGGGGTTGCATGGGTAGCCTGGAGGCTTTTTCTCTTCTGGCTTCTCAAGCCAGGATTGGTGTTGAATTCTCTTTTATGTACCTCCTGGCCCCAGGAAACCCCAGGCTGGGACCTTTCATGCCCCCATGTACCACAATGCTGTGGCTTTGCCCTGTACAGAAAACTTTGAGTCACTCTTGTGCTTAATACTGTCTCCCCTCCATGGGAGTGGGTAGGATGGTAACTTGGGTACCTGTGTGCAACAGAACTAAAGAGTTTGTTTCTTTTTTGCCTTAAGTTCTGGCGCACACTGACTTTCTTGTTAAAGCAGCCGAGTTTGATGTGGGGAAGAAAGGAGTCAGAAAGTACAAAGAGCACAGCATACAACCACTCCAGGAAGCTAGGCTTTGCATTTTTCTTTGTTTCCAGTGTCAGTAGCAGTTTGGCCTTAACAAATTTACTTCTAATGATTTCAGACTTTCCAAAACTCTCTATTCTCATTGGTCTTCAGCTTTGGTAATCTCTTGACTTCAGCAGCTGCAGCCATATTGCCTTTCAGATGGAACCCCATCTCATGATAATACATCCCTTCCTTCTCCTCAGAAGAGAGTTTCAACATTAAAGCACTCTTTGGACATCTTGCTTCAGTCCTGCCCCTTACTTGGTTGCTTAACAGTGAGGAACCTTTACTTCCACCCATCATTTGGATGAGAACAATTGTTGCCAGGTCCTGAAGAGTCTTATCCTGTGCCCCCGTCTGGCCTAAGAGACCCTACCCCTGTTTTTCTGTAAAGTTTTAGCTTTGAGAGTGTGATATCTTCATCACCATAAAAGGTGAAGTATTTGGGTTTTTACTCTACTTAAAAGCTTAGCAGGCCAGGCTGTCACTGTTGTTTCATGGATGCTGCTTGAAGACAGATGAAGGGCTTTGTCCTTCATGCATAGAAGTAGCATGAGGATCAAGCCAGGAGCAGTAGGGGAACTTGCACCAGTAAGTCCCACAGTGGTCATGTGGAGGAGCCTAGTTAAATGAAAAGAGTGTGCGCAGTGTGTTTGTATTAAAACTGAGGAGCTTTTCTGTTTGTCCTGGAGAGAATTGTAACAGTTGTTTTTGCAACATTCTTCCTTTGACAAATTTTTTAAAACACTTGTTTTGGGGAAGAGGAGTTTGGAAATAAATGTAAAGAGAACTTAAAATAGAACTGTAGCTTCATTCGCCATAATTTTCTAATCTTGAAGAAAACCTTGAGCTATTAAAATCAGAGAATGTGAAATACATGATACTGTGTTTTACTTTAAAAGAAGTGTACTTTATTTGTCTTGACGCCTTTACAGAGGCTTTACCTTTAAAGTTTTTGGGTGAATATAGTTGTTAAACTCTTTCAGAATGGTGCTTTTGTTTATGTTAGGTAGAAAAAAGAGAGCAGTGGAATCCCTCTTAAAAGTTTTCAGTTACCAAACACATTGAAATAATTATAAAATATTCTTCTTAACCATTTAAAAGTCTTGGGAATAAATTAAGCCGGTGTATTACTAGTTTCTAAAGTTAGTCAAATTTTATATGTATGTTTATCTGTATGCTTATAATTTGTTTCAGTCGTCATTGAATTTTGAAAAGCATTCTGAAAACTTTTCATGGACAGAAAATCGTTATGATGTGAACCGCCGACGACACAACTCTTCAGATGGCTTTGATTCTGGTATTGGACGTCCTAATGGAGGTAAAGTTGCTGAGGAATAGTAGAGTTTAAGAAGAATTTTCTTCACATTCTTACAAGAGTTGTTTTGATTGTGATTGAGTCTTTAAGCATAACCCCTTTTGAATTTGTCATACTTTGCCATTATTTTAAAAAGGTAACTTTGGAAGGAAAGAAAAAAATGGATGGCGTACACATGGAAGAAATGGTACTGAAAACATAAATCATCGAGGGGGATACCATGGTGGAAGTTCCCGTTCTCGTAGCAGTATTTTCCATTCTGGAAAAAGCCAAGGACTGCATGAAAACAACATACCTGATAGTGAAACAGGAAGGAAAGAAGACAAGAGAGAACGCAAGCAGTTTGAGGCTGAGGATTTTGTAAGTTGCTTGTAATTTTAATATGACTGAGGTTTCTACAAGTGCTATTTAAGCATCAAATCTCTCAGGAGATTTTATCAGTACATATCATTTTCTCCAGAGATCACACTTGACAGGTTCAATTATTTTAAATTTTTTTTTCATTTATTTTGGTTCAGTTATCTTTAATCTTTACATTTCATGAGGCTTTCTATACATAACTCTTTCCTTCCCCAATCTTCATTCCTTACATCTGTCTACTTATTCCTGGGTTTCACTATGTGGTTTTAAAACTTTGGATAAATTTGTTATTTTATTCTTCATAGAAGTTTAAATAATTTCCCTTTTCTAAAGAGTAGACATCTACTAAGCTAAGCTTTACAGTACACATTCAGTGCTCAACTCAGTTTTCTTTTTAATAACTTGAGCATCACTATTTGAAGTAATAAACTTGTACTTTCCTTTGAGTATGAGCTTGTTAACTAAAGCATTCAGGGATGCAAACCTAACAGAAGAATTAAGGAATGGTCTGATTTCTTCTTGTCTGCTCTTAACCTTATGCTAAGAAAGGATGATTTCTCATATTGATGCAAAGACTGCATTCTCCTGCATTTGCTTTCTTACTTTGAACACTTTTTCTTCATGTAGTTGAGGATGAGGAGAATTTTTAGACACTTACCTTGTTTTCTTCAATTTAGTGTGAGTATAGATATTAACCATTTTAATTGTTACAATAAGCAGAAAGGTTTATGAATAATTAGTGTTGAGTTGTTAAGAGTTCATTATGTCAAATTTGTCAGTATGTTCTTGAGATTACTTTTAAAAGGAATTTCTTTCTTAAATATGAGTAGTTTAAACATTTGTTATTTTTATTCCACCTTTTTTTCCCAGCCATCTCTAAATCCTGAATATGAGAGAGAACCAAATCAGAATAAATCTTTAGCTGCGGGTGTCTGGGGTAAGTAATTTTTGCTCTATCGTTGAGGGGTAATAAATGTTATTTTTAGGCTTCACATTTGCGTTTTTTAAAATAGTAGGCTAGAATTAAACTTTATCTTTTAGATACCTGTTTTTGATGTGCTAAGCTATAAAAAAAGGTAGCGCTTTTTAAAAAACGATATTGGGGACAGAAGAAAAGCTTGATTTGGGCAATTTATACATATTAGTACCATTAAGTATATTCAGATACGAGTTTTTAAAAAAGTAAGTTAAATGTAATGAATTGATATCATTTGGAGAGCAGCTTGATAATCTGTTGAAACAAAAAATTTAGTTTAACTTGATTTATAGTTTTTCAAAGTTGAAAACTTACTGGAAAGATAAGTACTTTTAATTGTAGTGTACTATAAAAATAATTTTTTTACTTAATGAAAATGGTTCTACATAGACAGTATTAAAACTAATTGTATAAATTTTGGTTAGAACTATTCTGTGTTTGAAATTATTTGCCTTTTTGGTTGTCAAATCTTGACAGTTTTTCTGGTAATGACTCCCTTTTTAAAACTGCTGAAAGTTTTAATTTGATAGCATCTACAGAAGATTAAACTGCACTTAGAGTAACTTAATAAGCCTTTTAGAGATTCAAGTGAAGTTTAAAATAATGAAATAATTTAAAATATGAAGATTTGATATCTGAAAAATATATTTAATTATTTGATACCAAATTCAGAGGTGTTGCATCCACTTTGGAACTTGTACACACATTCTTGTGTTTTTCTATTGAAAATAAGCAATTTATCAAAACAAAAGGATCGTGGCTTATGACAGCATAATAGTCCTAACGATAAAGGCGTTATTTTAAACTTTGCCACTTCCTGTGCTGTTCTTTATTGTATTTGGGGGTGATACGCTGGGGGAATTACTTTTGTTTCTTTTGATCTCCCAATTTATTTAAGGGCTTCTTGAGGGTGGGGGTGGGGGTGGTCAGACACTTTTGTTAGAACCATGTGAATGGCATTGTTTTTTCTGTATTGCAAATTAGTATTTCTACCACTCTCCCCAGGCCTACACGCCCAGACACACACATACCCAACCAAAAAAATCTCCCAAGCTCCTCTCTTAGGTATGTTTCCTTATTATTCAGTTTTTCTGGGAACAGCTGATTGCATAAGAATATAGAACCACCTGCAAGGTGTTAAATAAAATCTCTTAAGAAATTAGGAATAATTTGGATTTGATTAAAATGAAAGTAAATAAAATCAAGAATGTTAGTGAGCGTTTGTCATATAAAACTACCTATAGATACTACTGGTACTGATCCTTGGTTAATACTTTTAGAAATGATTTAGAAAATACATTTTTGAAAATATTGAGAATAAAATGTATTAATATAAAGATTTTGGTTCTACTGTTTCAGGGTTGGTCTAAAGATTTTGAGCACTAGTTGAAAAGATGTTTAAAAGGAAGATGTACTTTTTACTGTGTCTTAGGTAAACTAAAAAGTGTGTCTGCATTAGAAAAAAAAACAACTGTGACTTGATTAATTGTTAAATTCCCAGTACTTCCCATAGGAAAACAATGAAACTTTCATTGTATTACACTTCACTATTCCTTTCTTAATTTATGCCCTGGGTTCCCAAATATTGTTTTCCCCATTGCAATATTTAAAATAGCTATGTTCCTGAGGAAGACAGAGAATTTTCAGTAGAACTTTTCTAGTGCTACTTCCTTCCAGGTAAGTCAAAATTTAATAATGGAAATGTAATCTATATTAAAAAACAAATACCACCAGTTTGTCTCTGAAACTGTCTTTTTGTAAATCAAAAATTGCAAGAGTCTAAACATAATATCTCAATTAAAAAAAGTTTGAATGAAAGTATTAATAGTTAAGCTGTTTAAACATGTTGTTAAATATGTTTAATTCTACCTAGAACTTAGTTTTATTGGAAACTCCTTGTAGTTTGTAACTGACTTTTGTAGTGTTTTTATCTTAACCAGGATTACTGTTGCTTGATTCATACTAAATTTATCTCCTATATCTAGCAATTTAAATCTAAAACAAAAAATCAAGGCACTTCAGTGTTGATGGAAACCTTTAGTCACTATTAGTTTTGTTTCAACTCAGCATTTACATTTGTGTTTTTATCCCTTGGTAATTTGATTAAATCGCTAATTTTGGCTCATATTTGAAACAGTACTATGAACTTTATTTGTTTAGCCTTCTAAATTAAAGCAAATTGGTGACCAGTTCTTAAAGATGGATTGTTTTCTAGAGAATTCTAATGATACTAGCCACTAGCATGCAGGTTGAATGACATGATAACACTAAATGAGGTTTAGGTCATGAAAACAAGTGAGGTGTTTAAGGTGACTTTGTAA
The DNA here is from genome assembly GCA_007570785.1 of Antilocapra americana. NCBI lineage: Eukaryota > Metazoa > Chordata > Mammalia > Artiodactyla > Antilocapridae > Antilocapra > Antilocapra americana. The sequence continues at coordinate 6,625,401 of ML661338.1, read as the reverse complement.
AGGGATTAAGAGAAGGGAATAATCTCTATCAGATTGCTTTATATAAAAGTATTCTGTAGGTAGATTATTTATATGTTGGTATGATTCTACATTCCTTCAATGTCTCAGGTGAAAACAGTTGTTAACAATAAGAAAAAGGTAATACAACACATGTTCAAAGTTGAGAAGGGAAAATTAAGAGTTTGATTAGATGACTTGACATAAGTAAGAGTTAGAGTTAGAAATAGTGTTTGTCAATTAAGTTGTTTTTGTTTTAGAAAGCCTGCTCTTTTTCATATGAGTAATGTGGGTACCTTGTTAAAGGAAAGAATATCATGCCCCTTTTTTGACATTATGTCAGTTAAACTCATGTGACTAAAAAGTCTCATACCACTATGAAACAAAAGATTTGTACATTATATAAAATATAAAAAATAGCAATATTCAAATAATATCAGTGTATAGAAAAATCTTTAAAATATTTTTGTCTTTTAAAATTAGTCTTCAGATGGCTTTATTGCTATGGTACTGATTCTTTGCTTCTGATATGTGATTGAGTTTCCTCTTCAAATTAGTGTGAAAAACTATTAAAATATTATTTATCCTTCACCTGACTGTTATTCACACAGTAAAGTTGCCTCTTTTATCACAATAAGGAAATTAAACTAGTAACTGTCATCTCTGTGATGATTAGGGGAAGGGTGGACCCTGACTTTGTAGTGTACACTTACAAGCATCTTACTTTGACCATTCAATTTAGGCTTACTAGTAGTATTTTAGTTGAAAATGGTATACATTTTGAACCATCTGACCTAGCCAATACTCTAATCCATTTTTTCCAGTAATATAATATAGTGGTTAAGTACATTATCAGATAGTTCTGGGCGTTAACGTTAGGTCTTTTACTCACTGGTTATTTAAACTTTGGGAAGGTAACTTAATCTCTGTGAATTTTCTTGTCTGTGAGATGAGGATGGAGCACTATGCTAATACTAATGAGAAAAGCATTGTTAATATTAAATTGTCTGTTAAATCCTTGATCATGTTATAGCTGTTTAATATGAGTTAGCTAATTATGTTCAAATCCAGTAAGTGAGGAAGATTCTGATAGATTTATGAAAAGACAAAAAGTGATAAATTAAAAAATAAAAGTGAAAACTGATTGAATCAGAATATAAGGCCACTCTATGGAGAGCATGAAGACAGAAAAGAGAATAAGGAATTGAGATGTCAGCTCTGACTTATGCATGTGGCCAATTTACTTTGTATTATACATGGCAGTGTTTTAATTCTAATTTTTCTTCAAAAGATTGAGCCTTTCCCCTCCACTGTTGGCTTTGTATTTAAGGAACAAAACTTACAACACTCAGAGATATTGGGAGAGCATGAAATAACAAGATGATAAAACAATATATAAAGCCAGTTATCATCAGATTACAGTTGTTTGTGAGGATAGAAAGAAATAATGATACGAAAATCCACAACTCATATTTGCCTTTAGGTATTTTGAAGGCAATTTGAATATCTGCTTATATGAGCTTGATAACAAGCATATATGATTTATAGAAGGAAGTCACCGAAGTCACTAATTCTTCTTTATAAGTGTTAACATCTTTCACCAATGCATAAATTTTCTCTTTAAAAAAATGAGCAGTTTGAATCTTTTTCATGAAGTTTACCAGTTGATAAAGTGGAGAAAGTATAGGAGTCATTGGATACTATTTGAATCCAACAGATTTCAGCACCTAGCTCAGAAGGTTCATGACAGGAGAATTTGCAGAGATAATCTATGAATAGATAAACTACTTTATAAGTAATAGAAATAGTGCAGATTTAATTTACTAGTGCTGCCATCACTTTTTCCACTGCTTAGATGTGATTATTACCATTGAGAACCAGCTTTCCCACCCTTCCTCTTTCCCTTCTCCCTCTGTGTTACTCCTCCCTCAGAACTCTCCCCCCACTCATCTTTTTTGACTCCTGTGTTTTTGTATTGATATTTAACACATTAATTTGATTGCTGAGCTAGAATGTCTCTATCAAAAAGTAGGGATTCCAAAGTCCAAGTTCTCAATTTTGGTCAGCCAGTCTCGTGATACCGGTAGTTCCCCAGCCAGTCTCCCAGAACAGCAGGGAAGGGTTGTGGGAGTTGCCTGCAGCTCACCCTGAGGACACAGATGCTGTTGGTGGCACACACAGTTGGGAACACTGCACTAGGTGAACACCTCTGCTGGCTGCCGCCATGCCATCCTGGCCCATTAGACTAAGAACACATTGCTTGTTATACAGGAAGGTTTATGTAGTGTGTTCAGCATAGATATTTATGATACAGGTTAGTCTTTATTTTGTTTGTTTCTCTTGTAGTTTTTCTCATCTTCTATACTCTTGTGGTTGTTTAGTTTAAATTTTAGATTTAAATTTCTTCAAAAAGACACCTTTAATTTGAAATACAGTTGCCTGTTACAGTGGAGATTGTATATGACTTTTCCGGACATTTTTCTTTAAAGAGAATATTTCACTATAACTCTGAGACAAGAACTGTTTTTCATTTTATAGATGAGATTAACTAGTGATGTTGGAGCAAGTATCAAAATTCTGTAAATTTGGTACAAAAGCACATAGTCTTAATTTCTGTACTATTTGAATATGAATGCTTAGTAAATCAGCACTGTGTCTGGCTTTCTTTTTGCTCTCAGCCCCTTTCATCATCTTTTAGGTACCTTTATTATCTTTTACTTTACTACCTCTTATCTGTGACTGATTTCTTAGGCTTCACCTTTCTTTGTAGGATTTTTTTTTCATTCTTTGCACCAAAGACCTTTTTTGAGGAAACTGTGAGAGTATTTCTTAGGTATCTAGAAATCCAGTTTTAGGAAAGGTGAACTTTGTAGTCAGAAGTTATATTGAGGCTTAATCATACCTGTGTGCTTATCTGTTCTCCTCTTCTGTCTTCTAGTTTTGATCAGTGATGACTTACGTACAAAAATATTATTTCTTTTTTATCTTATACCCTCAGCCTTCAATGTGAAATCATTTACTTCTGCCTAAAGTACATTGTTTAGGATTTACTTTAGTGAAGATTTTACTTTAGTAGATGTACTTTACTTTTCTTGGTGATTGATTTTTGTCTGAAAAGATTTCATTTCCATCTTCTGCTTTATAAGATTCTGCAGCAGAAATTAGTCCCCTCCTCAGCTGTTGGGTTTCTTTGTACACACACTCTAAGCTGAGGTTTCTTCTTTTACTTTATTTACTCTCTAGAAATACGAGTTGATATCATTCATTGCTGAGGAACCTCCTCCTGTTCTTTATTGCTGTATTTGTTTACCTCCCTCATTCTAGTTTGGGGGGGCTTCCTGGTAGCTCAGATGGTAAAGAACTTGTCTGCATGCAGTTCAGGAGAGCTGGTTAAATCTCTGGGTCGGGAAGATCCCCTGGAGAAGGGAATGGCAACTCACTCCAGTATTCTTGCCTGGAGAATGCCATGAACAAACAAGCCTGCCAGGCTACAGTCCTTGGGGTTGCAAAGAGTTGGACGTGACTGAGCGACTAACACTCATTGTGGTAATTTCAACATAAGAATCTAAAAGGGAAGGAAGATGAACTTGTGTGCTTAGTTGACGATATTGGAATAGAAGTCTTTGCCAGTCGTGTATGAACTTACCGTGGTGCACAGATAAAACCGCCTCCTGCTTCAGCACTTGGATGTTTCTGAGATCGGATCTTAGAGACTCTTAGACTTTTTGCATTTCCCAGCATAAGTCAGTCATCCCTCAGATTCCTGAGGTTCATTAATTTAGATTTTGAGTACCAGACTGTTAAGATTTTCTCTTATATTCCAATTTAAAGAATTGCTAATTTCAGGAGTCTTTTTACTGTTTTATTTATGCTGTCACCTTCTGCTTACCAGAAGTAATTGTAAAACTTAAAATTGTTTAGCACTGTTTCTAACGTTCTTCATTGGCTTCTGTGTAAGATCATTATTCATTTTCGTTTTGACTTCAGTGTGTTAGTTCTTCAGAATAACTATATATTGGTGATGTAATTAGTGTCCTTGTGTGCCTGAAAATATTCTTCTTAGCCTTCATGTCTTGGGCCTTTGTAGGTAGCTGAGAAGTAGGAATGTTTGCCCTAGTAGATAAACTTTAAGTGTTTAAGTTTCAGAAAGATGAATCTTTTCTCAGTTTGCTTTAGGTTCTTGGGTGGTGTGTTTTTTCGTTTGTTTGCTTGTTTTGCTACACCACAGGGTTTGCGCAGTGAAAGCACTGGGTCCTAACCACTGGACCGCCAGGGAATTCTCAGGTTCTTGTTCATTTATTTTTTTTAGCATTACAATAAATGAACTACTTTATCAGCTCTATAGTTTGAAGAGTTAAGTTTCAGAGGGACTTTGAGAATGCCTCTGTATCCCTAGTGGTCCTTGTTTAGTTTTTGAGATAAACGAGTAGAAAGTTTGGAAACTCTTCAGTAGTGAAACTGATGGCTTTCAGGGTTTTTCTCTAGGAGAAAGACAAGTCACTGATGTTATTGGGAACATGCTCATTGTAACACCTGTTTAATTACACATTAACTGTTTGGTTACACATTAACTGATTAAACTCTAGAAGTTATATGTCATATTTTAGCAAATTCAGTTGTCTTGAGAAAAGCTTTCTAGTATTATCTTCAGAAGCAAGGATTGAGTTCGATCCCCTACAGCTTGCATAATGCCTTCAGTGTAATTTGGATGGCCAGTAAATATTTGAACGAACTGGTATTGTGAAAACATAGTTCCCCTTTCATTAGTCATAAATTAAGCAGGAATTTAGAAGCAGGAATTTAGAAATAGAGGGACTGTAGATCCTTTCTTATTGGTAATAACTTTATGAATGAAATAAAAAGAATTAGGAAAACTCTTTACAAAATGGAAAAGAGGAAAATGTATCTTGTATTTCAAGTCTTAAGAGCTGTTAGGGTGAAGTTTATAATTGAAAAATATACTCGAATATAATTAATTTTGGCTTGGTCATAGTTACCATTCTAGGCCACTGTCTAACTGAATTCATCTCTGAAGGTTACTTGACATTGCTGAGTTCCTTGCTATGGTCTGGTGATTGTTGAAGCTTTATTTCTCAAGCAACAATATAAGTCATACTTACATAGCTTAGTTATTTTATCCAAGATGCAGCTGTTATTTTTAAATATAGTAAAGTTTGGAATATACTATTCTTTGGTGATTTAATTTTATGCTAAAATTTAAACTGTATAACTGTTGCTCGTGCTTTATTTATACAGAATATCCCCCGAATCCTAAATCTAGAACTCAAAGGATGCTGGTCATTAAGAAAGGTAATACAAAAGACTTACAACTGTCTGGATTCCCAGTAGTAGGAAATCTTCAGTCACAGCCAGTTAAGAATGGGACTGGTCCAAGTGTTTATAAAGGCTTAGTTCCTAAACCTGCTGCTCCACCTACAAAAGTAAGTTCTAAATTGTTAAACATGCAAGTTATAAGTTGATATCAACTGAGTTACTTTGGCCAAAAAAATGTTGAAAAATTCACATCAAAGTGGGGAGGGTGTTGGTGGGCTGTTGATTTCTAAGTGAAAAGTGTTGGGCCGTTGTGTATCCTTAATTATCTTTTACGTGGTTTGTGTGTTTGTCTGTATATGTTTTCTTGTTTTAGTAGTCAGTAGTAAATGAAATCTCTAAATATTTGTTTGCCAGATGCGTGTGATATATTTTCTTAATAATGCTATAAAATGCTGTCCTTCATCTTCAGTTTTAGGCTTTTGAAAATCTCACTTGTGTTTTCTTGGTATTAGGCAAGAGAAACCTAACTTAAGGTTTATAAAACTTGGGGAAAAAAGCAAGGTAGTTAAATGTTTTATCTGAATATCAGATTTTGATTTTATTTGTTAAAAAGGGAAGAGAACCATGTAGAAATGATCAAGATACAATACAAAATAACTTTTTTTAAGTCATATTTGTCATCTTTATAGTATTCACTTGGTTCTCTCTCCTCTATGTGATCTGTTTAGATATGCATTAATTAATGTTTGTGTGTTTTTTCTTTAGCCTACACAATGGAAAAGCCAAACTAAAGAAAATAAAGTTGGGACTTCTTTCCCTCATGAGTCTACATACGGTGTTGGCAACTTTAATGCTTTTAAATCAACTCCCAAGAATTTTAGTCCATCAACAACTTCAGTGAAAGAGGTATGGCTTTTAATAAAGGTAGTCCTGAGAAGCCAGATGTTTCTCAGTCATGATAATTTAATTAACAGTGAGCAAAAGCCATAGATTCATTGAACAGATTCATTAAAGTGAGGGACTTTAGTTCTTCCAGAATTTAGATACCTCTCTGTTTGCTAACTAATTTTGCAATTTAAGGAGGGATAATTGAAAAAATTCTAACAATGTCCAAATAACCTAAAGTGTAGAAAATTCTATGGTAAAATAAACATGTGTAACCTATTAACCAGAAAGAGTAGTTTTTTAAAATTATTTGTTTTTGGTTCTTCTGGGTCTTCACCGCTGTACCGCCTTTCCTTGAGCTTTGGCAGCGGGGTCGACTCTAGCTGCAGTGCCAGGGTTTCACTTGTGGAGCGCGGGTTCTAGGGCTGAGGCATCAGTGGTTGCGGCATGTGGGCTCAGTAGTTGGAACTCCTGGGCCCTTGAACACAGGTTCAGTAGTTGTGGTGCACAAGTTTAGTTGCTTCTCGGCCTGTGGAATCTTCTGTATCAGAGTGGAACCCATGTCTCCTGCTAAGTCATGTCCAACTCTTTGTGACCCCATAGATGTAGCCCCCCAGACTCCTCTGTCCATGGGATTTCCCAGGCAAGGATACTGGAGTGGGTTGCCATTTTCTTTTCCAGGGGATCTTCCTGACCCAGAGATCGAACCCACTTCTGCCTGACAGGCGGGTTCTTTACCACTGAGCCACCAGGGACGCTCCAGAAAGAGTAATTTTTAAGAAAAGAATTAATGAAAACAGATGTTTTTACTTTTGTCATAAAGTTACACTGTGATGTAGAATTAAACCTTGACTGAAAAATCAGGATTATATACTCTTGTCTTGGGGATGATGGACGTTTTATTAATATTAACACTCAGGGCAGAGAGGAGGAAGAAGAGAGAAAGATGCATATTTACTGATTTTGAATACTTAGTAGCTTGCACATTTCTTTCTCATTTGACCAGCTTTCTGAAACTCTAGATCAGGGACTTCCCTGACCAGTTCAGGGACAAAAGACACTTGTGACTATATTGTAATAACTGAGATTGTTCTGGGTGCTATATTGGAATATTATAACCCCTCATTGACTAGTTCTCAGTCATAGAATTTTAGAGCTGTGCTAGAAGGACCAGCATTCCCAGCTGGTTAATTGTGGCTTCAATTCATTATAGTCTGCAGATGTTATTGCTCAGTTAAGCATTTTGACTTATTCCCAAGGCTTAAAATTCCTGTGACACAGAATTCCAACATTCTCTTTCCTTCTGTATTCCACTCTCAGTATATGAAAAACAAAAGGACTCCAGTACATGTCCCTTTACTACTCTCCTCTGCTCTTCTACAAAACTTCCCTTGTGAAATCCTATATGATAAACCCTTAGTGTACTTGTGCATAAATAATTATACTAGTTCGTTTTGGAAGCTATTATTAGAACCTTCGAACTCTGTGGAACAGTTTTAGAAACTGCTTTTTAAAAAAAAATAAATAAAAATATTTAAACAATTTCAGGATCCATTTTATAAAATAGTATTTAAAACTCCTAATTTAGAATCATAGGTCTTAGTATTATTAGACTTTAGTTTCTCCGATAAAGATTTATATTTAGTCAGTCAGTAAGATAGATAAAAATAACAAGGATAGTAGAAAATAGAATTTAAATCAATTTTGTATATTGTGAAGAAAGTGAAATAGAAAGTCATTATAGTTGTGAACTTTATGTTGACATTAGTTCTCTATGTATTTATCAACATTCTAAATTTTTTCCTTAGTGTAACCGCTCAAATTCTTCCTCACCTGTTGACAAACTTAATCAGCAGCCTCGTCTAACCAAACTGACACGAATGCGCACAGATAAAAAGAGTGAGTTTTTGAAAGCATTGAAAAGGGACAGAGTGGAAGAGGAACATGAAGATGAAAGCCATGTGGGCTCAGAAAAGGTAATTGAACGTGTATTGTAATTCTTGGGCTTGACATTAGCATGTCATTGGAATAGTTGGGCAGATATTATTTAGGATCTTTGAATATTTTCATATTTCTGAAAGCAAGGCTAGTTAGCTATTTGCATAAATAATTCCTTTCTGAATAGATTTTCCTTACTCTAGTTGCTGTGCAGAAATGAAGTTTAAAAACATTTAAAAATATTCATATTTTTCATATGCTGTTCATAGTTGTACTTTTGGTTTTCCCCATCTTGCCCACCTTTATCCTTTTAATTTTGTTTTTGTTGAATAGATGTGAATACTTGAAGTTAGAAAGTTGCCTTCACAACTTAGTTTTACATCTTATGAAACTGTTTTCTACATGATTATATAAGCATTACAGTTATGTTTTATCCATGAAACTCTAACCAGGAGCTATTAAAGCTTCCTTTTTTAATAACTATGCTCTAATTTTTTTTTTAACTCTTCAAAAATCAGGATGACGACTCATTTAATTTGCATAACAGTAATAGTACTCACCAAGAAAGGGATATAAATCGAAACTTCGATGAAAATGAAATTCCACAAGAGAATGGCAATGCCTCGGTAATTTCCCAACAGATCATTCGGTCTTCAACCTTCCCACAGACTGATGTTCTTTCTAGTTCACTTGAAGCAGAACACAGGTCAGTGTTTTTACTTTTTTCTCTACCCAAAAGTTTGATTTTATATGGAAAATTGATTTTTTTAACCACTTCATTGAGATATAATTTACATACTCTTAATTTTTTTTACTAGGTTTGTTAATTTTGGGCTTATTTGAGTTGTGTAGCTGTCACCACAGTCTTAATTTCAGAACATTTCTTTCACCCCATAAAGAAACCCCATGCTTATTTACAGTTACTCCTCATTGTTACTCTTTCCTAGGTAACCACCAGTCTACTTTCAGTAATTCTTTCAAGTTTCATCCATACTGTAGCATGTATTTCTCTGAAAATTGAGTGCTGTTTGTTTTTCATGGCTTCAGATTTTCTCTTTTGGGTGGGGAGGAGTGGGGAGGGTTTTGGGATCTCAATTTCCTGACTAGGGATAGAACCCAGCCCACAATAGTGAAAGCCTTAATCCTAACCATCAGACCACTAGGGACCTCCCTGTAAACTTTCTTAAGTTACATGCATATTTAAGTACTTATGTTGCTTGATTTAAAAGGTTAGGTATAGTGATGCAGTTATCATGGGTGACTTTTTTGTTCAAATGTGTAAATTAAAATTTAAAATGAAATAATTTTGCATATATATTACTAGTTATTATCAAGTTTCATCATACCATCACAATATTGAGGACAGTTTCAACATCAGAGAGGTAATTATTACCTTGTCTAAGCACCAAATGAATTAATAGAAATGAGTGCCAGAGAAATTCAAAGGAATTTGGGGTTAGATAGCCTTATGGCTTGAGTACCAGTTAGAAAGTTTTAATTGGGACCTGAATTAAATCTTAAAGGGTGAGACAATACAGGTAAGGGTACTGGGTAGTCAATTTGAAATGGGGATATGAAAGGATGTTTAGAGTAGAATACACGCATGGTTTGTTTTAGTGGTGATGTGTAGCATATCTTGACAAGAGTGTGGAGTCCTAAATGGAATTAGAGATACATTGCAAAGGCAGGGCCTTAGAGATCTTGTTAAACTCTTTGAATGCTTCAGATGGAGAAGGAGTTCTGTCTTATACCTGGTTTTGATAGAGTAGGATTTGTGACCCAGGTCTTCTACTTCTAGTACTATCCTTTTTCTAACGTAAGGAATTTGAATTTGTGGTAGTTGTGTGTTACAGAGTTTGTTCTTTTAGGAATTTGGAAGCTGTTGAAAATATTTGGTAGAGGATGGTAATTGTGAAAGTGGTATTAGAGCGATTTGATAATAGTTTGAAAGAGAATGAGAAGAAATGCTAATGAAAAGTCAAAGTGCAGATCACTGTTATGTGATCTATTCCTGATTGTGGGGTTTAGTCCAGAGGCCATAGAGTTTGGTGCAGTGTATATTAACTTGGGAGGTAGAAAACCAGAATTCTGCTTCTTTGCTATCAAGTAGGCAAAAAATTTTACTTACATGATCATGGTTCTTCATCTGTAAAATGTAGGTATAGTGTCGTGTTTTGTTCAGTTGCGAAGTCATGTCTGAGTTCGCAACCCCATTGACTGCAGCATGCTAGGCTTCCTTGTCCTTCACTGTCTCCTGGAGTTTGCTCAAACTCATGTCCATAGAGTCAATGATGCCATCCAACCATCTCATCGTCTGGTGTCCCCTTCTCCTGCTTTCACTCTTTCCCAGTGTCAGGCAGAGTCTTTTCTAACGAGTTGATTGTTTCTATCAGGTAGCCAAAGTATTGGAGCGTTAGCAATAGTCCTTCCAATGAGTATTCAGGGTTGATTTTAAGATTGACTGGCTTGATCTACTTGCTGTCCAAGGGACTTCCAAGACCATTATCTAGCACCACAATTTGAAAGCATCAGTTCTTTGCTGCTCTGCCTTCTCTGTGGTCTAGTTCTCATATTCATGCATGACTACTGGAAAGACCATAATCTTGACTATATGGACCTTTATCAGCAAAGTGATGTCTTTGCTTTTTACTGTACTATCTAGGTTTGTCACCATCCACAGTGATTTTAGCCCAAAAGAGGAAATCTGTTATTACTTCCACCTTTTTCCCTTCTATTTACCATGAAGTGATGGGACCAGATGCCATGATCTTAATTCTTGTAATACTGAGTTTTAAGCCTGGCTTTTTCACTCTCCTTTACCCTCATCAAGAGGTTCTTTAGTTCTTCACTTTCTGCCATTAGACTTCTATCATTCGCATATCTGACATGGTTGCTATTTCTCCTGGCAATCTTGATTCTGGCTTGTAACTCATCCAGCCTGCCATTTCGCATGATGTTCTCTGTGTATAAGTTAAATAAGCAGGATGACGATAAACAGCCTTGTTGTACTCCTTTCTTAATCCTGAACCAGTCAGTTGTTCCATAAAAGGTTCTAATTGTTGCTTCTTGACCTGGATACAGGTTTCTCAGGAAACAGGTAAGATAGTCTGATACTCCCATCTCTTGAGTTTTCTTTAGTTTGTGATGCTCCACACAGTCAAAAGGCTTTAGGTGAAAGTATGGGTATATTTCAAGTCTCTGAGCACTGATTTTTTATGAGATTGACAGTATGTAAAGATCTACAGAGTAGTCAATTTGTGACAGGTTCAGTTTGAAAAATGAGTTAGGTGTAAAAAGGAGTAAAAGTGCTTAAGGGATGTAATTATTTAAAAAAAAAAAACCAGAAGTAGAAAACCTAATGACTAGCTAAGAACATAATGAACTGTAGAGGCCCTGAAGAAAATGGGGCGGTGTATTGCTTCGACTTTAAGTATAAGAATTTAGCAAATTTTCTTCAGTTTTTAGCCTAAAACCTTTTGCAGGTTTCTAGCCTTAGAGAACCTGTTACACCAAAGATAAAGTAATTAGGCATTTCATACTGATCTTATTATTCAAAACAGTTTATTGGGCATAATCTTAACTATTCACTTTCAGAAAGATATTTAAAGTATAAACCCTAACATCTCTTGTGTGGACTTTGTATAATGGATCATGTTTTCTTGTATATAATATAAAAGGACTTAATTTGGGTGAAATTCTAAATTAAATTTATTCATTTTCATCCCTTTCCAGATTGTTAAAGGAGATGGGTTGGCAAGAAGACAGTGAAAATGATGAAACATGTGCACCCTTAACTGAGGATGAAATGAGAGAATTCCAAGTTATTAGTGAACAGGTAAGGACTGAATCATGTAAACTCGCTTTAAAAATAGCCTTTCCTTAATCAAAACAACATGTAACTAAGCATTTTTAAGGGGTGAGGTTAGAAGTTTTATTTAGGGATTTGTTGAGCATCACATTATGGGTCAGATTTGCCTTTGTTTTAAATACATCTGCAAGGCCAACTTTAAATCCATGGATCTGCAGTGCTTAGGAATTAGTGTAAAGAATGTATCTGATTTATCATTTTCCAGATATTTAAAAAATGACTTGGTGATAAGTGTAGCTTTCTCAAATGTAATTTCAACTTTTATCCTTTTCTTGGCACAGGAATTTTGATATCTTATAATGTCTTTTTTTTTTAATGTCTGCATAGTTGCTTCTTTGAAAGAGTTGTTTAGTCACTAAGCCATGTCAGACTCTTTTGACCCAGTGAACTGTAGCCCTTCTGACTCCTCTGTCCATGGAATTTCCCAGGCAATAATATAGGAGTGGGTTGCTGTTTCCTTCTCCAGGTCATTCTTCCCAACCCAGGGATGAAACCTGATCTCCTGTGTTGGCAGGTGAATCTTTACCACTGAGCCACCAGGGAGTATTTCTTAGAAGATGTATGATAGAGTTGAGGGAAATCTCAGGGAGTTTTTCAAATTTTTTTTCAAGTCCATTATACTTTTTGAAAATAATTCTGGTCATACAGAAGTGATTTTCTATATAGAAGTATTATCAATGTTAATAATCTTCAATAAGTACTTTTCACATGCTTTGAATGAAATTTTTGAGGGAAATTAGTTATATTTACTTAATAGATTCCTCATCCTAATTAACAATTTGTGCCAAAATGCAAATTGCATAAAATTTACTATTTAAATCATTTTTAAGCATATAGTTCTGTGGCATTTAGGTATAACAATATGAATATCTCATTCATATTATTATGCAGACATTACCAACACTCACCTCCAGAGCTCTTCATTTTGTAAAACTGAACCTCTGTACCTATTAAACCATAACTCTATACCTTGTTCCTCCCAACCCTTGGAAACCACCACTCTACTTTCTGTCTCTATGAATTTGGACTGCCTTAGCCCCTTATGTAACTGAAATCATGCAGTATTTGTCCTTTTGTGACTGGCCTGTTTCACCTAGCAGAATGTATTCGAGGTTCATCCATGTTGTAGCATGGGTCAATCAGAATATCTTTTTTCAGAGACACATTAATCTGTTATATGTATAGGTACCACATTTTGTTTATCTATTCGTCCATTGATGGACACTTGGGTTGCTTCCACCTTTTGGCTGTTGTAAATAATGCTGCGTGAGTATGGGTGTATAGATATCTATATCTATCTACATGGCTGTAAATCAATAAGTAGTGTCTCTTTGTGTGTGTGTGTGTGTGTGTGTACACACACACACACACACACACACACAAACACCCCAAAACATTAGAATATATATGTGTATATATATAAATGGTTTGGTATGCTGTAAATGCAGCTCTCCCAAGAGTAGTGATTTATTCCTAGGAAATATTTTGTTATATTGGTTTGAGCTATAATTACCTATATAGCTAGGTTTTCAGAAATGATACCATAATCTGTGGAGTTTATTTACCTTTATTGTATTCTTGGTTACATTTAATTATTAGAGCATTCTTAATTTGTAGTAACTCTTGGAGGATAACTTATTTATTCAGTTTATTTTTGTTGATATTTTAGTTACAGAAGAATGGTCTGAGGAAAAATGGTATTTTGAAAAATGGCCTGATCTGTGACTTCAAGTTTGGACCCTGGAAAAACAGCACTTTCAAACCCACTATTGAGAATGACGACACAGAGACAAGTAGCAGTGACACATCAGATGACGACGATGTGTGAAGGATTTCCTAACAGCTTTAGAAATTTTAGTGTGATACATCTCTCATACAGTTTGGGGTGAAATGTAAAAATGAAGAACTATAATTTATGTAGTAAAATACCCCATTAGAAGATGATTTTTTTGGGGGACTTCAGTATGAAGAAAACCAAGAATGTTGTGTTGGGCTGTGTTGAACATTATTTCTTTGTAAATGAATGTTGTAGAAATGAGGACTTTGGTTGATCCAACATTGACTTTCTTCATCACTGCAGCATTTCTCTGACTAGCAATGTGACGATGTAACAAATGAGAGTTCTCATTTAATAATAAAAAAATTGTGTAATGTTTTGCAAAGCTTCTGTCTTAAAATGTCCAGGTCTTAAGAAAAAAGGCAGCTTACACTGTTCTGCTTGCAGAGTCATATCTTTTCGTACAATGGAAATCCTCAAGTCCACTTTGTGTGGCGCTGTTCCCCGCCTTCCCCCCCCTCCAAAAAAGGACAATGTAGCATGTTGGCTAAAACTGGAGCAAAGTGCACTAAAATGTTAATTTCCTGAACTCAACTGTTGTGCTAGTCACGTTTTAAAACATAAATTGCTCTTTAGCCATTTGTAGTTCAGTAAATATAACAAGAAAGACTTGCCACACTTTCTTCCAAATTTAAGGAGGTGATTTTCAAGAGCTTTATATGGGTATGTTGTAAGACCAGGATTTTCAGAGTTGATGGAAAAGAGTCTTGTGGGAAAACTTATTTTGATAAATTATTACACATGCAGAAAACTGATCACACTGACTGGATCTGTCCACATGGATAATAAACTGGATTTTCAGAATATTGTCGTTCTCTGTAGTGTTAAAGATATTGGTCTCTAAACACATTGTGGTTTATTCACTTTTTAAAACAAAGTTATACTTTGTTTATGGTGACTACTTCTGAGTTTAGAGGAAGAAAACTACTTAAAATAGCCCTTTTATTATCAATTGCTTAACAAGTTGAATGAATGGTAAGAAACCACTTTATTTTTCATTTGCACATTAATTATAGAATTATTACTGTTTACTGCTCACTGTAAGAGTAATTTTGCTCTCTCTTTTTTTGGTATTTTTGATTGTTCTGATTTTGTTTACCCACATTTGCTTTTAGCTTGTTCCATCCCACTTCCATGTTTAAATATATTCTGATTGTAAAGAGCATAATCTTAAAGCAGAAATGTTTTAAATTAACGTCCTTAAGATGTTTTCTCAGAAAGCTGCAGTGTTTTTGCTGTTTCCATTTCAGTAATCCTATGCAGGTTCCCCAGCTTTTTTTTTTTTTCCCCAGCCAGATTTTTTGGTTCACACTGAGACTGCTGGTGATGGGGAAATTTAACCAAAACCCAGGTTTCACCCCCAGAAAACTTAATGAGGGTGGGTTAAAGTGGATAGAGTATTAAATATATCTTAAAATTTATCTTTTATAATAGGCTTTTATTATATAATATGCCATAAATCAGTCTACTCACTTAAAGTGAAAGGTAGTATTAGCCACAAGAAAACTGAAACAAAGTTCTCTCAGTATCATATTGAATGTTTTTGGAACTCTTAGATTGCACTGTTTGGTTTATGGCTTAATCTATCAGATACAAATTGTATTTGCTAACACAAGCTCGAAGGGATCTTAAAAAATGTGGTTTACATGGAAATTAATTTATTGTGTTTTCTAAATAGCTTTTAGAAAAGATTCGAATTTTAAGTTTTTTTGTCGTTTTCTGCTTTCTATTCAGATAATTTTGCCTTAAGTCTCATTTTTCAGCAGCTCCTGTTTATTGTACATTCACACATTGTGATAAGGAATGTTTCCATTGTGGTAAGGTACAATGGTATGCTTATTTTATGTATTAAATGATAGCATTAACCAGTTTGGCTACTGAGTAGATGGAGCCATATGGATGTATTTTGATAGAACGTTTAAAGCGTAGCATGACTTTAACTTGCTCTTGAAATATGGGCAGGCAGCTGGTAGAGTTTGGACTGTATTGTTTGGAAGGGATCCCATGAGTATTACGGAAACCAGTTAAATTGTACATCTAGTGTGAAATTGTCAAACCCAGGACATGGAGGCCTGGGGGGAAAAGTTACTGCTTTTAATTGCTTCAAACTGTTTGTAGCAAGTTCTTTTTTACAACCACTTTATTGTGGTATAAATTAGCATAAACTACATATTTAAAGTATATAGTTTGATTTTCTTTGCCTTGTGAAACCACTGCTGGAGTCAGGGTAGTGAATATATATGTCATGCTGAGAAGTTTTATGTTTCCTCCTTTGTAATCTTCCCCTTTTACTACTACTACCTCCTCTTTCCAGCCTTTTTTTTAATGAGCAAAATTCTTATGGTAATACGTTTAAAATAGCATTTCCAAAATTATATCTTGAAATATATTCAGAATTAGGGAACCTTTTATTTCATCAATATATTTTTATTAAAGTTGAAATAAATGTAGAAATGTTAATCTAAAAAAATCAGATTTGTTAGCATCAGGTTTACCTTATTAAAATTGAGTGTGTTGAAGGGCTTGGTATCTATAAACATTTTAAATTTCTTTGCTAGTGTTGGTACAGTTGTTAGAATATGATTACATAAGCATTTTAAACTTAATAATGTCCTAAATCAGTTCAATTCAGTTGCTCAGTCGTGTCTGACTCTTTGCGACCCCATGAATCGCAGCACGCCAGGCCTCCCTGTCCATCACCACTCCCGGAGTTTACCCAAACTCATGTCCATCGAGTTGGTGATGCCATCCAACCGTCTCATCATCTGTTGTCCCCTTCTCCTGCCCATAAACTTGCCCAGCATCAGGGTCTTTTCCAAATGAGTCAGCTCTTTCCATCAGGTGGCCAAAATAATGGAGTTTCAGCTTCAACATAAGTCCCTCCAATGAACACCCAGGACTGATCTCCTTTAGGATGGACTGGTTGGATCTCCTTGCAGTCCAAGGGCCTCTAGAGTTTTCTCTAACACCACAATTCAAAAGCATTAATTCGGCACTCAAGCTTTCTTCACTGTCCAACTCACATTCCATACATGACTACTGGAAAAATGATAGCCTTGACTAGATGGACTTTTGTTGGCAAAGTAATGTCTCTGCTTTTAAATATGCTATCTAGGTTGGTCATAACTTTGCTTCGAAGGAGTAAGCGTCTTAATTTCATGGCAGTGGTTACCATCTGCAGTGGTTTTGGAGCCCAAAGGAATAAAGTCTGCCACTGTTTCCAGTTTTTCTTGCATCTGTCTGCCATGAAGTGATAGGACTGGATGCCATGATCTTAGTTTTCTGAATGTTGAGCTTTAAGCTAACTTTTTCAGTCTCCTCTTTCACTTTAAAGAGGCTCTTTAGTTCTTCACTTTCTGCCATAAGGGTGGTTATCATCTGCATATCTGAGGTTATTGATATTTCTCCCGGCAGTCTTAATTCCAGCTTGTGCTTCGTCCAGCCCAGCGTTTCTCATGATGTGCTCTGCATACAAGTTAAATAAGCAGGGTGACAGTATACAGCCTTGACATACTCCTTTTATTATTTGGAACCAGTCTGTTTCCATGTCCAGTTCTAACAGTGGCTTCCTGACCTGCATACAGGATTCTCAAGAGGCAGGTCATGTGGTCTGTTATTCCCATCTCAGAATTTTTCACAGTTTATCGTGATCCACACAGTCAAAGGCTTTGGTGTAGTCAATAAGGCATAAATAGATGTTTTTCTGGAACTCTCTTGCTTTTCCTATGGTCCAACCAGTGTTGGCAATTTGACCTCTGGTTCCTCTGCCTTTTCTAAAACCAACTTGAATGTATGGAAGTTCACGGTTCACATATGGCTGAAGCCTGGCTTGGAGAATTTTGAGCATTACTAGCGTGTGAGATGAGTGCAATTGTGTGGTAGTTTGAGCATTCTTTGGCATTGCCTTTCTTTGATATTGGGATGAAAACTGACCTTTTCCAGTCTTGTGGCCACTGCTGAGTTTTCCAGTTTTTCTGACATATTGAGTGCAGCAGCATCTTTAAGAATTTGAAATAGCTCAACTGGAATTCCATCAGCACCACTAGCTTTGTTCCTAGTGATACTTACTAAGGCCCACTTAACTTCACATTCCAGGATGTATGGCTCTAGGTGAGTGATCACACCATCGTGATTATCTGGGTTGTGAAGATCTTTTTCATACAGTTCTTCTGTGTATTCTTGCCACCTCTTCTTAACATCTTCTGCTTCTATTAGGTCCATACCATTTCTGTCCTTTACTGAGCCCATCTTTACATGAAATGTTCCCTTGGTATCTCTAATTTTCTTGAAGAGATCGCTAGTCTTTCCTATTCTATTGTTTTCCTCTATTTCTTTGTGTTGATCGCTGAGGAAGGCTTTCTTATCTCTCCTTGCTGTTTTTTGGAACTCTGCATTCAAATGGGTGTATCTTTCCTTTTCTCCTTTGCTTTTCCCTTCCCTTCTTTTCACAGCTATTTGTAAGGCCTCGTCAGACAGCCATTTTGCTTTTCTGCATTTCTATTTTCTTGGGGATGGTCTTGCTCCCTATCTCCTATACAGTGTCACGAACCTCCGTCCATAGTTCATCAGGCACTCTGTCTACCAAATCTAATCCCTTAAATTTATTTCTCACTTCCACTGTATTCATAAGGGATTTGATTTATTCCTTATGATTATACAGTGGAAGTGTATATTACTCCCAAAACATAACTAACCTTGACCTGACCTCAGATTCTACCTGAATGATTCGTAATCCCTTACTCTAAAACTTTGTGAAAGATGTTTTACTAAAAGTGTTTTATTAGAATTCAGCTACCTGGATTAGAAAAGGTACTTGTGAAATTTTTCTTTAAAGTGAGGTTTTTTATTTTGGCATATGAATTCAGGAATATATTGCTTCTGCTGCTAAGTTGCCTTAGTCATGTCCAACTCTTTGCAGCCATACGGACTGTAGCATGACAGGCTCCTTTGCCCATGGGATTCTCCAGGCAAGAATACTGGAGTGGGTTGCCATGCCCTCCTCCAGGGCATCTTCCCGATTGGACTGAACCCGCATCTCTCTGTCTCCTGCATTGGCAGGCAGGTTACGACCACTCGCGCCACCTGTCGATGGGATTCTCCAGGCAAGAATACTGGTTGCCATGCCCTCTTCCAGGGGATCTTCCTGACCGGATTGAACCCACGTCTCATGTCTCCTGCATTGGCAGGTGGGTTCTTAACCACTCGCGCCACCTTGGAAGGCCTAGGGATATATGGCTAGGCTTTGAAATAATGTCACTAATTGTGAGAGGTGGATGTTACGACTTTTGATAACAGTTACATTTCTGGAGGTGATAATCATTACTTGGCTCTTCAGGAGTGAGTGAGCAGGACATTTCAAGAAATAGCAAAATCCATAAAAATCTCCAAGGGCTGTAGAGAAGTTTCCCTTATTCTATTTTGCTACTTAATGTAAATTTGCCTTAGGGCTGAATGCTAGAATTTAGAAAAATGATGGTTCTCCCAAAAGAACTTTGATTATTTTAGTAGATAATTTTGTTTGCTGACACATGGACTCCGTAAGTGTTATTACTTAAGAGCTTGAGAATATGTATAATTCAGTTACCTACTTTAAAAGGTTTTCTAATTGAAATTTTCTGCTTATGAGATATAATATGCAGTTAATCACTCCTTGTGCAGTTCATCACTTCCTGACATTTAATTTATCCTGTAGATTTCACTCTGCCTATCCATTTATAATCTTTGTTTTGTAGAAACCTAATCTGAAGTGGATTGAAATTTATAATGTTAAATCATGTTAGAAGGACATTACTGTAGCATGTTTAACAGCAGCAGTGTCCCAGCCCTTGGTATACATAAAACCCCATATAGTAGTAATTCCCAAACTTGTCTACACATTAGTGTTACTGGAGAACTTAAAAATAAATCCTAATGTATTGACATGCAGTATGGTAGAGAAGTCACACTTGGATTTGAAACCTGGCTTTATCCTTTATGTGAGCTTTGATCTTAATCCTCATAGTTAACTTCTTGAGATGTTAATATCTCTTCTGTAGAATCACTGTAAAGATGAAGAGAATCGCTAACACCATCTGTAAATCCTGGGCACACAGTAGGTGTTCATGAATTTTAGCTGTTAAAAACTACTATTAATACCATGTAATTCAACAGGAACTCCCAGTAGCGTGTAGTTCAGTCACTCAGTCGTGTCCAGCTCTGCAACCCCATGGGCTGCAGCATGCCAGGCTTCCCTGTCCATCACCAAACCTCCAGAACTTGCTCAAACTCTTGTCCATCAAGTCTGTGATGCCATCTAAGCATCTCATCCTCTGTTGTCCCCTTTTCCTCCTGCCTTCAATCTTGCCCAGCATCAGGATCTTTTCAGATGAGTAAGCGCTTCACATCAGGTGGCCAAAGTATTTGAGTTTCAGGTTCAGCATCTGACCTTCAATGAATATCCAGGACTGATTTCCTTTAGGATTGACTGGTTTGATCCCCTTGCAGTCCAAGGGACTCTAAAAAGTCTTCTCCAACACCACAGTTCAAAAGCATCAATTCTTTGGTGCTCAGCTTTCTTTATAGTACAACTTTCACATTCATACATGATTACTGGATAAACCATAGCTTTGATTAGACGGACCTTTGTTGGCAAAGTAATGTCTCTGCTTTTTAATATGCTGTCTAGGTTGGTCATAACTTTGCTTACAAGGAGCAAGCATCTTTTAATTTCATTGCTGCAGTCACCATCTGCAGTGATTTTGAAGCATGTAGTACATATTTTTAAAAGTTACATGTTAGATTAAACAAACTATTCTAAATGGTTATATGTGGTGTAAAACAACTGGTTTGAGTTCTCACTAAACTGACTTGTTTCTTTTCCACTTCATTTATTTGACATTATGCTCAGTTATGAACTAAACTTGATTTCGTTTTTTTTTACTCTAGGAAAAGTTTACCAGTTTTCTGAAATGCAGTCATTTAACTTGAGTGGTAAATCATATTCTTATCAACTAATTACAGAGGTGGGCTTCAGTGCTTTCAAATTTTTTAAAATAGAATTGTATTTAATTGTGACTTTTTTGTAGAAATAATACTAAGCTGGAGTTTATTTCTCTCAAGGTTTTATCCTTTTTCTAGGATGCTAAAGATGATCAGAGACAGTGAGGTGGAGAATTTTGATGAGAGGAATATGACTTTTTAAAATCTGTTTATTTTTAAATGGACACTAGATCATGGGACAAGCTTAATAGGTCTGGGTCACACGAAAATTGGATTATAGGTATCAACTTTTGTTTTAAGAGGTTTAGGATTTTGTTATTTAAAATTTTTTTATTTGAGTGTAGTTGATTTACAATGTGCTTCTGCTGAATAGCAAAGTGAATCAGTTACACATGTATCCATTTTTTTAGATTCTATTCCCATATAAGTCATTACAGAGCATTGAGTAGAGTACCCTGTGCTACACAATAGGTTCTAATTATCTATTTTATTATAGTGTTATGTAGATCTCAATCCCAACCTTCCAATGTATCCTTCCCAGCTCTCCTGCTTTCTCCCTTGGTAACCATAAATTTGTTTTCTACATCTGTGACTCTGTTTTGTAAGTAGGTTCATTTGCACCATTTTCTTAGACTCCACATATAAACGATACACTTCTCTGCACTGAGTTTGACAGTCTCTACATCCATCCATGTCACTGCAAATGCCATTATTTTGTTCTTTTTTTTAATGACTAATATTCCATTGTATGTGTAAATCTAGATAGATATCTATATATTTAGATATCTATCTAGATTGAGGGCAGGAAGAGAAGGGGCCGACAGGATGAGATAATTAGATGGCATCATTGACACATTGAACATGAATCAGAGCAAACTGTTGGAGTTCATGAAGGATAGGGAAGGCTCGTGTGCTGCAGTCCATGGAGTTGGATAGAATTGGACGTGACCTAGCAACTAAGCAGCAACACACACAAAGTGGAGTGGACACACGCACAGATACACAGACATGCACACTCGGACACACTCTGTTTCCAGTCTCTCAGAGTATCTTCCTGAATCTGGGTCTCCTGCAGGCAGATTCTTTATTGTCTGAGCTACAGGGAAGACCTATGTATATGTACGTACCATATCTTTTTTAATCCATCCTTTTACCAGTGGACATTTAGTTTGTTTCCTGGCTATTGTAAATAGTGCTGCAGTGAGCATTGGGGTACATGTATCTTTTCGAGTTATGGTGTTCTCCAAATATATGCCCACGAGTGGAATTGCTGGATCATATGGTAGCTCTTGTTTTTAGTTTTCTTAAGGGACCTCCATACTGTTCTCCATAGTGGCGTACCAATTGACATTCCCACCAAGAGTGTAGTAAGGTTCCCTTATAATGACATTTTAGATATTAGAGTATTTTTTCAGTAAGGAATTTACTTTTGTTGTTACAACTTTAATGCAGCTTTAACGTGGTATTCTTTAAATACAGGAGAAATTTGCAGACTAGCAATTAACTGGTGTTTTCCCTGGTGGTTCAGATGGTGAAGAGTCAGTCCACCTGCAATGCAGAAGACCCAGGTTTGATTCCTGGGTTGGGAAGATCCCCTGGAGAAGGAAATAGCAACCCACTCTAGTATTCTTTCCTGGAGAATCCCATGGACAGAGGAGTATGGTGGGCTATAGTCTACAGGGTTGCAAAGAATCCAACACAACTGAGCGACTAAACACACTTTAAGTGCCTCCTTTAGTTAGTCTGGGTACTGAAATAGTAGTAGTTGTTTTATAAGAAGCTGATTTGGTGAGGTGAAAAAGTATTTTGTTTGGAGTTAGTATTTTCTCCACAAAATTGAGCTTAAATGTCCTGACAATGGCACCGATATTTTTGGTTGTAGGGCAGAGAGTCATTTGGCAGAATAGATAAAACCTGGGTATTGAGAAGTAAGGCGTATAGAGCCCATCTTTATGCCCAAATAGAGATGTAAAAGCTTCATGCCACCTATTAAGATGTCTATAATTTCCTTCTGGGGGATTTTTTTTCAAGTTGGGTGTTGGCAGACTTTCTATAAAACCGCAGATGGTAAATATTTTAGGCCATATAATCTTGAAATAGTGTTAAGTCGCTGAGTCATGTCCAACTCTTGTGGATCCCATGGACTGGTAGCCTGCAAGCCTCCTCTGTCCATGGAATTCTCCAGGGAAGAATACTGGAGTGGGTAGCCATTACCTTCTCCAGGAGATCTTGACCCAGGGATTCATTCTGTGTCTCCTACATTGTAAGTGGTTTCTTTACCATCTGAGCCACCAGGGAAGCCCCATATAGTCTGTTGCAACTACTCAAATTTGCTATTATGGCATGAAAGCAGTTAGAAAATATCTGAATGAATGGATGTGTCCTGTGTTCCAATAAAACTAGCTATCTAGGGGTCTGTAGTTTGCTAGATTGAGGGCAGGAGGTAAAGGGGGTGACAGAGGATGGGATGGTTGGATGGCATCACTGATTCAATGGATACAAGTTTGAGCAAACTCCAGGAGATAGTGAAGGATGAGGAATCCATCTGGCGTGCTGCAGTCCTTGGGGTCGCAGAGAGTCAGATATGACTTAGTGACTGCACAACAATTTCTCAGTCTTAAGGACCAGACCTTTAGAAACGAGTAAAAGTTGGACTGTGGTATTTGATCTTTGCACCATTACCTGGATGATTTTTTTGTCTTGTTAAAAAAAAACCTTTAAAATATTTTTCCTGTTTTTGTAAAGATGATTGTAGTAGTATATCTACGCAGGATAAAATACATTGCATATTGAATCACATTAAAAGAAATACAGATTTATCAATACCATACAAGTAGAGACTACTGAGAAAATGGAAGAACTTTAGTAACACATAGAGAGTTTTAGAAGTAAAACTTTTTTCTCCCCTAAATGTGCAGTAGTTTCTTTCCTGACTTCCATTACTCTGCCAGCATTCTGGACTTCATGTGTTTATAAACATAAAAAGAAGTTTTTTTTTTCATTTTTTATTTTGTCAACAGTAATGTGAACCATTTATTTTAAAGGAAAAGCCTTTAGGCAAAGCCTTTGGTAGAAATTAGAGTTTTTCTCTGAAGTGACACACAGTTTATGGTGAAGAATAGTTTATCTGTTAAACGTGAGAGAAGCAACTCTGTTTGGTACTGGAAGTTACTATTAAAACACATCAGGTTCCCATCAGATTTTTGGTCCCTTCATTGAAGTATGGTGGCTGCTTAGATGACTGCCCAGATAAAAACTCAGATAATCTCTGAGTAGGGCATGTTCAGACCACAATTTGGCACAGAGAAGAGGACAGTGCAAAATTATTCCTCAAGTTGGAGTGAGGGAAAGATCTCAGGTCTCTAACAGAGAAAAAGGTAAAACCAGTGTATTGAATCTGAACCCAGAAGCTCATGATAGGAAACAGCTTCCTCAGCTAGTAAAGCTGCAAAACAATGCAGTTAAGCCACTGCATAGATAACCGCATGGGGTCTAAATCCATAGAAAAGGAGTAAGTTCCTGCAGCAATGACTGAAGCCAACTCACAAGAGACAGGACTAACCGGTATTTAACTGGCTCCAGGTTTAAATACTCTTGTCATCCAACCTACATAAGAAGGGATTTGATCTAAAATGGAGAATGAAAAAATGTAGAGATAAAAACTCTTGTTCGCTTACATTTAAATTTCATCAGTGACTTACTTAGCAGTAAATACTTGTCATATCTGGAACTTCCCAAGTTAAAAGAAATAGAAAAGTCAGTAAAAGAAGGGACTGCTAGGCCAGGCCCTATCCTGAAAGTACAAAGAATAAAGATAACCCCTGTGCTGAAATTGATCATGGCTTTGTAGGATAAATTAATGTAAATGAGTTTTCAAAATCTGTGCATTGTGTAGAGATAGGGGTAGGGTAAGAGGTCTCAGCTTGGTTTTGACGAATAATAATTTATAAAGCAAACAGAGGACGGAAGGGAATTTTAGGTGAATTATGGGAATTGGCCCGTACTGAGTTCAGGAAACCTTACGGGGTTCAGTGTAAGCTTGAGCTTTAAAAGTCTTTTTACATCAAGGTTCATATGTATGCTTTCTTAAAACTCATGGACAGGGAGGAGGGAGAACCTGCCAATGTCTTATGCAGGTTTGAGTACATAAAGTCATCTAGGTTGAGGGGTACATGTTAGCAAATAGAAGAGGCAAATGAAAACTGGCACGTTGAGGGAAAGGTTGAACAAGGGTCTAATCTTCACAAGAAAAGTTCCCCATCAATAATATCTTGTTAGGTAATGACCCCACAAAAATGAGGTTCTAATGAGTGATTTTTCTCTTTCAATAAGTAAACTTCTTCTCTCTCCCTTGTACAAAGTCAGTTCACTTTAGTTCAGTCGCTGAGTTGTGTCTGACCCTTTTGTGACCCCGTGGACTGCAGCACACCAGGCCTCTCTGTCCATCACCAACTCCTGGAGTTTACTCAAACTCAAGTCTATTGAGTTGGTGATACCATCTAACAATTTCATCCTCTATTTTCCCCTTCTACTCTCACCTTCAATCTTTCCCAGCATCAGGGTCTTTTCCAATGAGTCAGTTCTTCACATCAGGTAGCCAAAGTATTGGAGCTTCAGCTTCAACAACAGTCCTTCCAGTGAATATTCAGGACTGATTTCCTTGACGATGGACTGGTTGGATCTCCTTGCAATCCAAGGGACTCTCAAGAGTCTTCTCCAACACCTCAGTTCAAAAGCATCAATTCTTCAGCACTCAGCTTTCTTTATAGTCCAACTCTTACATCCATACATGACTAATGGAAAAACCATTGCCTTGACTAGATGAACCTTTGTTGGCAAAGTAATGTCTCTCCTTTTTAATATGCTGTCTAGGTTGGTCATAACTTTTCTTCCAGGGAGTAAGTGTCTTTTAATTTCATGGCTGCAGTCACCATCTGCAGTGATTTTGGATCCCCCCCAAAAATAAATTCAGCCACTGTTTCCATTGTTTCTCCATCTATTTGCCATGAAGTGATGGGACCAGATGCCATGATCTTAATTTTCTGAATGTTGAGCTTTAAGCCAACTTTTCACTCCCCTCTTTCACTTTCATCAAGAGGCTCTTTTGTTCTTCTTCACTTTCTGCCATAAGGGTGGTGTCATGTGCATATGTGAGGTTATTGATATTTCTCTCGGCAATCTTGATTCCAGCTTGTGCTTTGTCCAGCCCAGCGTTTCTCATGATGTACTCTGCATATAAGTTAAATAAGCACGGTAACAATATGCAGCCTTGACGTACTCCTTTTCCTATTTGGAACCAGTCTGTTGTTCCATGTCCAGGTCTAAATCTTGCTTCTTTTTTTTTTTCTAATTTATTTTTTTATTAGTTTTGCCATACAATGACATGTTATCGCCCTGGGTTTACATATGCTCCCCCTCCAGAACCCCCTTCACTCCTCCCTCCCTCCTCCCTCCCCCCGGGAAATCGCTATGCACCAGCCCCGAGCATCAATCCTGGGCTGGCGATTGATTACACATATGATTAACATGTTTGAATGCCATTCTCCCTTATCAACCCACCCTTGCCCTCATCCACAGAGTCCACGAGTCTGTTCTATGCATCTGCGTTCCTTTTGCTGTCTCGCATGCTGGGTTCTCATTACCGTCTTTCTAAGTTCCATATATATGCGTTAATATACTGTATTGTTTTTCCTTCTGGCTTACTTCACTTTGGATAATGGGCTCCAGTTCCGTCCACCTGAGTAGAACTGATTCAAATGAATCTTTTTTTAATGCTGAGTAATATTCCATTGTGTATATGTACCACAGCTTTCTTATCCATTCGTCAGTTGATGGGCATCTAGGTTGCTTCCATGTCCTGGCTATTGTAAGCAAAGCAGCGATGAACATTGGGGTACACGTGGCTCTTTCAATTCTGGTTTCTTCAGTGTATATGCCCAGCAGTGGGATTGCTGGGTCATATGGCAGGTCTATTTGCAGTTTTTTAAGGAACCTCCACACTGTTTTCCATAGTGGCTGTACTAGTTTGCATTCCCACCAACAGTGTAAGAGAGTTCCCTTTTCTCCACATCCTCTCCAGCATTTATTGCTTGTAGACTTTTGGATGGCAGCCATTCTGACTGGTGTAAAGTGGTACCTCATTGTGGTTTTGATTTGCATTTCTCTGATAATGAGTGATGTTGAGCATCTTTTCATGTGTTTGTTAGCCATTTTTATGTCTTTGGAGAAATGTCTGTTAAGTTCTTTGGCCCACTTTTTGATTGGGTCGTTTATTTTTCTAGAATGGAGCTGCAGGAGTTGCTTGTATATTTTTGAGATTAATTGTTTGTCCGTTGCTTCACTGGCTATTATTTTCTCCCATTCTGAAGGCTGTCTTTTCACCTTGCTTATAGTTTCCTTTGTTGTGCAGAAGCTTTTAATTTTAATTAGGTCCCATTTGTTTATTCGTGCTTTTATTTCCAATATTCTGGGAGGTGGGTCATGTAGGATCCCTCTTTGGTTTATGTCAGAGAGTGGTTTCCCAATGTTATCCTCTAGGAGTTTTATAGTTTCTGGTCTTATGCTTAGATCTTTGATCCATTTTGAGTTTATTTTTGTGTATGGTGTTAGAAAGTGTTCTAGTTTCATTCTTTTACAAGTGGCTGTCCAGTTTTCCCAGCACCACTTGTTAAAGAGGTTGTCTTCTCTCCATTGTATATTCTTGCCTCCTTTGTCAAAGATAAGGTGTCTATAGATGCGTGGATTTATCTCTGGGCTTTCTATTTTGTTCCATTGATCTATATTTCTGTCTTTGTGCCAGTACCATACTGTCTTAATGACTGTGGATTTGTAGTATAGCCTAAAGTCAGGTAGGTTGATTCCTCCAGTTCCATTCTTCTTTCTCAAGGTTGCTTTGGCTATATGAGGTTTTTTGTATTTCCATACAAATTGTGAGATTATTTGTTCTAATTCTCTGAATAAGACCTCTGGTAGCTTGATAGGAATTGCACTGAATCTATAGATTGCTTTGGGTAGTATACTCATTTTCACTATATTGAGTCTTCCAATCCACGAACACGGCACATTTCTCCATCTGTTTGTGTCCTCTTTGATTTCTTTCATCAGTGTTTTATAGTTTTCTATATACAAGTCTTTTGTTTCTTTAGGTAGAAATACTCCTATGTATTTTATTTTTGTTTCAATGGTGAATGGAATTGTTTCCATAATTTCTCTTTCTGTTTTCTCATTGTTAGTGTATAGGAATGCCAGGGATTTCTGTGTGTTGATTTTGTATCCTGAAACTTTGCTATATTCACTGATTAGCTCTAGTAATTTTCTAGTAGAGTCTTTAGGGTTTTCAATATAGAGGATCATGTCATCTGCAATCAGAGAGAGTTTTACTTCTTCTTTTCCAATCTGGATTCCTTTAATTTCTTAATCTGCTCTGATTGCTGTGGCCAAGACTTCCAAAACTATGTTGAAAAGTAGTGGTGAGAGTGGGCACCCTTGTCTTGTTCCTGACTTCAGGGGAAATGCTTTCAGTTTTTCACCATTGAGGATAATGTTTGCTGTGGGTTTGTCATATATAGCTTTTATTATGTTGAGGTATGTTCCTTCTATTCCTGCTTTTTGGAGGGTTTTTATCATAAATGGATGTTGAATTTTGTCAAAGGCTTTCTCTGCATCTATTGAGATAATCATGTGATTTTTATTTTTCAATTTGTTAATGTGGTGTATTACATTGATTGATTTGCGAATATTGAAGAATCCTTGCATCCCTGGGATAAAGCCTACTTGATCATGATGTATGATTTTTTTAATGTGTTGTTGGATTCTATTTGCTAGATTTTTGTTAATAATTTTTGCGTCTATGTTCATCAGTGATATTGGCCTGTAGTTTTCTTTTTTTGTGGCATCTTTGTCGGGTTTTGGAATTAGGGTGATGGTGGCCTCGTAGAATGAGTTTGGAAGTTTACCTTACTCTGCAATTTTCTGGAAGAGTTTGAGTAGAATAGGTGTTAGCTCTTCTCTGAATTTTTGGTAGAATTCAGCTGTGAAGCCATCTGGTCCTGGGCTTTTGTTTTTTGGAAGATTTCTGATTACGGTTTCAATTTCCATGCTTGTGATGGGTCTATTAATATTATCTATCTCTTCCTGGTTTAGTCTTGGAAAGTTGTACTTTTCTAGGAATCTGTCCATTTCATCCAGATTGTCCAGTTTATTTGCATATAGTTGCTGATAATAGTCTCTTATGATCCTTTGTATTTCTGTGTTTTCTGTTGTGATCTCTCCGTTTTCATTTCTAATTCTGTTGATTTGGTTCTTCTCCCTTTGTTTCTTGATGAGTCTGGCTAATGGTTTGTCAATTTTATTTATCTTCTCAAAGAACCAGCTCTTGGCTTGGTTGATTTTTGCTATGGTCTCTTTTGTTTCCTTTGCATTTATTTCTGCCCTGATCTTTAAGATTTCTTTCCTTCTACTAGACCTGCCTGGGCTTCTGCATCTCTTCCATTTCTAGTTGCTTTAGGTGTAAAGTAAGGTTATTTATTTGACTTTTTTCTAAAATGTTTCCTGAGGTGAGCTTGTATTGCTATGAACTTTCCCCTTAGCACTGCTTTCACAGTGTCCCATAGGTTTTGGGCTGTTGTGTTTTCATTTTCATTCATTTCTATGCATAACTGAATTTCATTTTTGATTTCTTCTGTGATTTGTTGGTTATTCAGCAGTGTGTTGTTGAGCCTCCATATGTTGGAAGTTTTGAATGGTTTTCTCCGGTAATTGATATCTAATCTCACTGCATTGTGGTCAGAAAAGATGCTTGGGATGATTTCAATATTTTTGAATTTACCAAGGCTAGATTTATGGCCCAGGATGTGATCTATCCTGGAGAAGGTCCCGTGTGCGCTTGAGAAAAAGGTGAAATTCCTTGTTTTGGGGTGGAGTGACCTATAGATATCAATTAGGTCTAATTTGGTCTATTGTATCATTTAAAGTTTGAATTTCCTTGTTACTTTTCTGTCTAGTTGATTTATCCATTGGTGTGAGTGGTGTATTAAAGTCTCCCACTATTATTGTGTTGTTGTTGATTTCCCCTTTCATACTTGTTAGCATTTGCCTTACATATTGTGGTGCTCCTATGTTGGGTGCATAAATATTTATAATTGTTATTTCTTCTTCCTGGATTGATCCTTTGATCATTATGTAATGTCCATCTTTATCTCTTTTCACTGCCTTTATTTTAAAGTCTACTTTATCAGATATGAGTATTGCCACTCCTGCTTTCTTTTGGTCTTTATTTGCATGGAATATCTTTTTCCAGCCTTTAACTTTCAGTGTATATGTGTCCCTAGGTTTGAGGTGGGTCTCTTGTAGACAACATATATAGGGGTCTTTTTTCTGTATCCAATCGGCCAATCTTTGTCTTTTGGTTGGGGCATTCAACCCGTTTACATTTAAGGTAATTATTGATAAGTATGATCCTGTTGCCATTTATTTTATTGTTTTGGGTTTGAGATTATATACCCTATCCGTGTTTCCTGTCTAGGGAAGATCCTTGAGCTTTTGTTGGAGCGCTGGTTTGGTGTTGCTGAATTCTCTCAGCTTTTGCTTGTCTGGAAAGCTTTTGATTTCTCCTTCAAATCTGAATGAGATCCTTGCTGGGTACAGTAATCAGGGTTGTAGATTATTTTGTTTCATGACTTTAAGTATGTTCTGCCATTCCCTTCTGGCCTGAAGCGTTTCTGTTGAGAGATCAGCTGTTATCCTTATGGAATTCCCCTTGTGTGTTATTTGTTGTTTTTCCCTTGCTGCTTTTAACATTTGCTCTTTGTGTTTGATCTTTGTTAATTTGATTAATATGTGTCTTGGGGTGTTTTGCCTTGGGTTCATCCTGTTTGGGACTCTCTGGGTTTCTTGGACTTGAGTGATTATTTCCTTTCCCAATTTGGGGAAGTTTTCGACTATTATCTCCTCAAGTATTTTCTGATGGTCTTTCTTTTTGTCTTCTTCTGGGACTCCTGTGATTCGAATGTTGGTGCGTTTAACATTGTCCCAGAGGTCTCTGAGATTGTCCTCATTTCTTTTAATTCTTTTTTCAGTTTTCCTCTCGGTTACATTTATTTCTACCATTCTGTCTTCTACCTCACTTATCCTGTCTTCTCTCTCTGTTATTCTACTGTTAGTTCCCTCCAGGGTGTTTTTGATCTCATTTATTGCATTATTTATTGTATTTTGACTCTTTTTCATTTCTTCTAAGTTCTTGTTAAAGCTTACCTGCATCTTCTCAATCCTTGCCTGCAGGTTATTGAACTGCAACTCCAACTTATTTTCCAGGGTTTGGATCATTTTCACTATCATTATTCAGAATTCTTTATCAGGTAGACATGTCTTTTGTTTGGTCTGGAGGACGTTTATCCTGTTCCTTTACCTGCTGGGTATTTCTCTGCCTTTTCATTTTGTTTATCTTGCTGTGTTGTCCCTTTATTGTGGGGGTTCCTTACTGTGGGAGGGGTTGGATGTGTGTTTTGTCAAAGTTTCCTGGTTGGGCTCTTAAGCGGTTCCCTCTGCTTGTTTTGGTGTCTTCTGTTTGCTGGTCTCTTCAGTGTCTATTCAGCGCTCTGGGGTTTGCCCCGCTCCTGTCGCATGCGCTTTCCCCGCCCCCTCTGCTCAGGCTCTTGTTCTCTCGCCCGGCGCGGGGGGCTGCGGCTTCTCCCCTCCCTCGGCCCAGCTGCTCGGTTTTCTCGGTGTGCAGCTGGGCTCGTCTTTTCAGGTGCGAGAAGGGCTGAATTCTGGCGGTGACTGTCCAGAATCCCCAGACGTCTTGGCTAGCGCCCAATTCTGCCTGCGGTTTGGGAGCTGGGCAGGTCCGCAGCCCGCAGCCGCCCAACTCCACCCTGCTGTCTCGCGCAGCGGACTGAGTCCTTGCTGCCCTTTGTTCTGTGCGCGAGCCTGGCGGGGGGTCTTCCTCGGGAAGGCTACCCAGCGGTCTATCTCTGGTTAGCACCCTTGGTTAGGACCCTCAATCTGCCCCAGGCGTTCAATCTCAGTCCTCCCCCTAAGCGCGGCCAGCCCCTCCCTGAGCAGTCTGCGCTGGCTCGTGGGCAATGGGGCGCCTAGGCCGCTGCTCTGCTGAAGTTTGCAGTTAGAGACGTACTCTGAGGGGCTTAACTATTTATCGGCTTCTACTCCCGGCTATTATGCTCTCTGAGATTCGCCTCAGATCCCTCAGATCCACCAGGGAAAATGTTTCCTGGCTTTCGAAAACCTTTCTCTCTTTCGAGACTCCCCTTCTGAGATGGATCTCCGTCCCTAACTCTTTGCCTCTCTTTTTACTTTTTTCTTTTTTCCTTGGTCCTACCTTCTTTCGTCGGCAATGGGCTGTCTTTCCAGATGCCTGATGTCCTCTGCCAGCATTCAGATGTTGTTGTATGGAGATTGCTCGGTTTTTAAATGTTCTTTTGGTGTATTTGTTGGGGAGAGTGTGGACTCCCCGTCCTATTCCTCCACCATCTTAGTTCCCTCCTAAATCTTGCTTCTTAACCTGCATACAGATTTCTCAAGAGGCAGGTCAGGTGGTCAAGTATTCACATCTCTTTCAGAATTTTCCAGTTTATTGTGATCCACACAGTCAAAGGCTTTGGCATAGTCAATAAAGCATAAATAGATGTTTTTCTGGAACTCTCTTGCTTTTCCGATGATCCAACTGATGTTGGCAATTTGATCTCTGGTTCCTCTGCCTTTTCTAAAAAGAACTTAAACATCTGGAAGTTCACGGTTCACGTATTGTTGAAGCCTAGCTTGGAGAATTTTGAGCATTACTTTACTAGTGTGTGAGATGAATACAATTGTGCAGTAATTTGAACATCCTTTAGCATTACCTTTCTTTGGGATTGGAATGAAAACTGACCTTTTCCAGTCCTGTGGCCACTGCTGAGTTTTCCAAATTTGCTAGCATATTGAGCAGCATTGTCTTTTAGTATTTTCAATAGCTCAATTGGAATTCCATCACCTCCACTAGCTTTGTTCGTAGTGATGCTTCCTAAGGCCCAGTTGACTTCACATTCCAGGATGTCTGGCTCTAGGTGAGTGATCACAGCATCATGATTATCTGGGTCATGAAGATCTTTTTCATACAGTTCTGTGTATTCTTGCTACCTCTTAATATCCTCTGCTTCTGTTGGGGCCATACCATTTTTGTCCTTTATCAAGCTCATCTTTGCATGAAATGTTCCCTTGGTATCTCTAATTTTCTTGAAGAGATCTCTAGTTTTTCCCATTCTGTTGTTATTTCTTTGCATTGATCACTGAGGATGGCTTTCTTATCTCTCCTTGCTATTCTTTGGAACTCTACATTCAGATGGGTGTATCTTTCCTTTTCTCCTTTGCTTTTGGCTTCCCTTCTTTTCACAGCTATTTGTAAGGCCTCCTCAGACAACCATTTTGCTTTTTTGCATTTCTTTTCCATGAGGATCATCTTGATCCCTGTTTCCTGTACAATGTCATGAACCTCCGTCCATAGTTCATCAGGCACTCTGTCTATCAGATCTAGTCCCTGAAATCTATTTCTCACTTTCACTGTATAATTGGTAGGGATTTGATTTAGGTCATACCTGAATGGTCTAGTGGTTTTCCCTACTTTCTTCATTTTCAGTCTGAATTTGGCAATAAGGAGTTCATGATCTGAGCCACAGTCAGCTCACAGTATTCCAAAATAACTCATACTAATACACAAATAATTGAAAATTATTTGACAATTACCATAAAGAAAATGTAGTATTAGTGAATGAGGAGACTCAACATATCAAGATGTGGTCCTTCCTTAAGAGACATGCTCTTTTTACCTAAATATCTGTATTTTTAAGACCAGGGAAGATAAGTCTGATTCTTTGTGCAGCTTACCTAGATACATTCTTAGTATCTAAAAGTTTGTTTTAAAAAAATCTCTTTGAATAGGTATTTTCATTATTTCCAAAAATAAATTGAATTTACACTCAAAGCTTGTTCAGATTCTTCATATGTTGTATGTAATTTTCTGTGGTTTATTTCACAATTGAGAGGAAGGAAGAACTTCACAACTAAGTGCTAAGCAGTATCCTCTGAGGCCCGGAAGTGCAGCTATGAAAGATTATTTAAAATAAATGTATGGAGGACAGAACCAAAAGAATTCCAAAAATGATCTAAGTAATGGCAATAATCACCAAAATTGTTTGCACATCTAAGCAACTTAGGTGTGCCCAGCTCCTCTCCTGAGTCTTTGCAGGTGTACAGCCTACCATGTGATTTCCCTGAAACAATAGTCATTTGGATGGTCCAGTTCCAGTGTGCTTGTTAAAAAAAATAAAAATAATATGTTTTATAAGATGTAATGTTAATGAAAAATTCCTAGAGTATTACTTGTTGTTTGCCTTGAATTTTAGCTACTGATTTGGTAGACAGGAGTTTTGCTGAAATTGCAGTTGCTAACTTTGGCAAATTTCCAAGCTGTTCTTTTTGACTTGGAGATAATTATGAAGGGAGGTTAGATTTTTCCTAGCATATCTCTCAATGCAGGCTGGGTGACTCTTCATGGGCATTCATTCATCTTGTTGAATCTAATTAACACAGGCATTCTTGGGTCTCACAAGGTCCATCTATCAATTGCTTAGACTCCAGGCTATTTTGAGCAAAAGATAAATGTGTGTGCAAGGGTCCCCCAGAGATGAGGCAAGTAGAGAGCAAGTAAGAAGGCTGGCTTTAAGAGTTTGCAGGACTATTAGAAAAAGAGGGATTAATTAGATAGTTTTTGTGTGATGTTGGTTCAGTTACCTAACTTGTGTGTATTGGATACTATTTGGAGCTGTCTCATAAAATTTGGGGGAAGACTAACAAAACCTCTCAAACATGTAAAGCCCTTTTAAGAGCTTGGCAGGTAGTCAACAACCAGCAATATTAGCTTTTGCTGTTATTTTTCTTCTATGTATCTTATTGAAGAGAAATCTAGCAAGTATTTTTCTAAATAAATGTGTCATATGAATAAACATTATTTTTATGTTTAACAAGAAGTTTTAAACATTCTTCACTGGTCCTTACACCAGTTGCTGGAGTGTAGTTGAAAAGACTAAGTACTCTTATTTTTACAAACTGAAATCCAAGGAGATTAGTAATTTGCCTGAAGTCACTCTCCTAGCGCATGGGTACACTGGAAATTATGAATGAGGCCTTCTAATTTCCTAATTCAGTGTGCTTTCTACTATGTCAAGCTACCTTAAGGGCCAGTCCGAGAATGCTGGATGAGGGATGGAGGTTTCAGCTCATTGAACGAAAAATCGTCCTATTAGAGTTCTTACAAAGTGGTTTCCTTGAGAGCGTGTGAGCAGTGACAGTAGTCAAGCAGGAGCTGGGTGACCAATTTTGATAGATATTATTAAGGCCTTTTTGTATTGGGGGAAGTCTTGACCTAGATAGCTGAAATGGCCCTTTTGGCTTAGATTGTATGGTCTCATGTAGGGGAAATCTGTTAACTTATGCTTTCTAAATTGTCATTTTTCATTGTGACTCATTACAAGGTCATAAGTAACTTCAGCTGCTTCTCCCTTGGATAGTCTGTGTAATTTATTTGCCTCATGCTTTCTAATAGCACTATATGACTAACATGACCTGGAATATTTAGCTTTAGGTGTGTGTCCTAAATATTAAAAGAATATTAAAAGACATATTTAAGAGTTGAAATCTGGTAAAAATAACTTATTGTTTTATGAAGAACAATTTTAAATGAAGCTAGTGTTTTGTTTTGGCTTTTTCTTTACTGTTAGTACCTGGGAGTGAAAAGATACAATGATTACTAATATTATTTGGTGCCTCCACCTCAATTCATGCTAAAGTACCATCAGTATACACATTCGACACAATTGTTCCAGTATGAACTATATATTTTAAAGAAATTATTCAGTGCTTTGACTGTTTAAGCACTGAATAACTTATTTATTGGCAAGCATTTACATAAAAGAAGAAGATATTCTTTGGTAATTAATTGATACTAATACCAGGTGAATATAAGCAAAACAACAGATCTCAAATTCAGCGACTTACATGGCAGGTACAATTTTAAAGATAAACTATTAATTCAGTCTCCGTGTTTGCAGCTAAAATTTTCATTCAGCAAATTACCATATCATTGGAAAATGGCACTCTTGTGATTTCTTTACTGAATTTTCAGGCATTCCAGAGTGTCAGTTCTTTCAGGGCTTTAAATTAAATGCCTCTCAGCTAATGTGTGGGTTTCTCTAGTTAGTGGAATACAAAAACCTGTAAGATGCTTCACTGACCTTTTCATTTCCAGTTTGGAAATGCTAAAACCATTTTGGCTTTTAAAGAGCTCATCATGTCTGTGTTAAAAATAATAGGGCTGCTATAACAAAGTACCACAAACTAGGTGGCTTTTAACAAAAGGAATTTATTGTCTCTCAGTTCTGGAGACTAGAAGCCTGAAATTATAAGGTGTTGGCAGGCCATCCCCTTCCTGGAGTTTCTAGGGGAGGACTCCTCTTCATCTCTAACTAGCTTCAGGTGTTTTCTGACAATGCTTGGCATTCCTCGCTTTGTGGCAGTGTAACACAAAATCTCTGTTTCCATCTTCACATGGTTCTTTTCCCTCTGTGTATCTAGAATGTCTGTCTTTTTTTTAGGACATCAGTGATTAGGGCTTAAGCTATTACGATTCATCTTAGTTGATTATATCTGAAAGACCTTGCCTACATAAAATTACATTCTCAGTTTCAAGGCAGACATGAACTTGAGGGGTGGCACACAACTCAATGGGTACTCAATCCCTTTTTCTTAAAACTCTTTATATACTTTCTCTAAACTCTGGTCTCAAAATGATGTTGCAACTTAACTAGCACTGTAAAACTATTTGAAAAACTATATGAAAATATTCTCCTGTATAAGGCACAGTAAGAAAAATTATAAACATCTGTAAAGCCAAGGGGAAGATAGTTTTAATCGTACTTTTGTTTACTGATAGTTTTGCCCAGTTTCTTTGGAGTAGATGTCTCCTTTCCATGAGATAGGACGCTTCCATGGGTGTCAATTTAATCTCTTTCAACATCTTTAATAGAGGAAAACAGTAGAATGGGAAAGACTAGAGATCTCTTTAAGAAAATTAGAGATACCAAGGGAATATTTTATGCAAAGATGGGCACAATAAAGGACAGAAATGGTATGGATCTAATAGAAGCAGAAGATATTAAGAAGAGGTGGCAAGAATACACAGAAGAACTGTATGAAAAAGATCTTCATGACCCAGATAATCATGATGGTGTGATCACTCACCTAGAGCCATACATCCTGGAATGTGAAGTCAAGTGGGCCTTAGGAAGCATCACTACGAACAAAGCTAATGGAGGTGATGGAATTCCAGTTGAGCTCTTTCAAATTCTGAAAGATGATGCTGTGAAAGTGCTGCACTCAGTATGCCAGCAAATTTGGAAAACTCAGCAGTGGCCACAGGACTGGAAAAGGTCAGTTTTCATTCCAGTTCCAAAGAAAGACAATGCTAAAGAATGCTCAAACTACCGCACATTTGTACTCATCTCACATGCTAGTAAAGTAATGCTTAAAATTCTCCAAGCCAGGCTTTAGCAATACGTGAACCGTGAACTTCCAGATGTTCAAGCTGGTTTAAGAAAAGGCAGAGAAACCAGAGATCAAATTACCAACATCGGTTGGATCATCAGAAAAGCAAGAGAGTTCCAGAAAAACATCTATTTCTGCTTTATTGACTATACCAAAGTCTCTGACTGTGTGGATCATGATAAACTGTGGAAAATTCTGAAAGAGATGTGAATACCAGACCACCTTACCTGCCTCTTAAGAAATCTGTATGCAGGTCAGGAAGCAACTGTTAGAACTGGACATAGACCAACAGACTGGTTCCAAATAGGAAAAGAAGTATGTCAAGGCTGTATATTGTCACCCTGTTTTTTTTAACTTATATGCAGAGTACGTCATGAGAAACACTGGGCTGGATGAAGCAGAAGCTGGAATCAAGATTGCCGAGAGAAATATCAACAACCTCAGATACACAGATGACACCACCCTTATGGCAGAAAGTGAAGAAGAACTAAAGAGCCTCTTGATGAAAGTGAAAGAGGAGAGTGAAAAAGTTGGCTTAAAGCTCAACATTCAAAAAATTAAGATCATGGCATCTGGTCCCATCACTTCATGGCAAATAGATGGGGAAACAGTGGCAACAGTGGCTGACTTTATTTTGGGGGGGGATCCAAAATCACTGCAGATGGTGATTGCAGCCATGAAATTAAAAGACACTCCCTGGAATAAAAGTTATGACCAACCTAGACAGCATATTGAAAAGCAGAGACATTACTTTGCCAACAAATGTCTGTCTAGTCGAGGCTATGGTTTTTCCATTAGTCATATATGGATGTGAGAGTTGGACTATAAAGAAAACTGAGGGCCGAAGAATTGATGCTTTTGAACTGGGGTGTTGGAGAAGACTCTTGAGAGTCCCTTGGACTGCAAGGAGATCCAACCAGTCCATCCTAAAGGAGATCAGTCCTGGGTGTTCATTGGAGGGACTGATGTTGAAGCTGAAGTTCCAATACTTGGGCCACCTCATGCAAAGAGCAGACCCATTGGAAAAGGCCCTAATGCTGGGAGGGATTGGGGCAAGAGGAGAAGGGGATGACAGGGATGAGGTGGTTAGATGGCATCACTGACTCGATGGACATGGTTTTGGGTGGACTCCGGGAGTTGGTGATGGACAGGGAGGCCTGGTGTGCTGCAGTTCATGGGGTCGCAAAGAGATGGACACAACTGAGCGACTGAACTGAACCGAACTGAAATGTTGCTGGCACAAGTGTGTGCTGAAAAAAAGTCTTTCAGTCTCCCTATTTTAAAGCATCTATTCTAAAACATAAGAAAGAATATATAGTTGATTTTCATATAAAATATTAAGCTACCCTAATATTTTATGTAAAAAACTAAAACAGTTTCAAGAATTTAAAATATTGAATTTTATATTCAATATTAAAGAATATAAAAATATAAAATTATACTTAATAGTGTTGTTTCCACAGAGTTACAAAAAAATCTTGTGGGCGTCAGAATTATGATTTATTGGATAATGAATTAGCAGAGAACACAGCAACTATAACTGAAAATAGCTAGCAAGAGCCCTGTAGGAGAACAGAGGACAAAATTAATCTTTGAAAATGCAGGAATTCATAACCTAAACCAGTTATGCCTTAGAAATTAAAAAAAAATACAGTATACAAGTACACATTCCATTAGTCAGCAGAGCAATAACACCATCATGTGTCACTTAGCCTCTGGAAAACTCCACTGTACATGCATGAGAAAATGAAAGTTACAGAAGCAAAAACAGGTTAGTATTATAGTGAACGTAGTTCTGACTTTTCCCAACAGGAAAAGGGACTCATAGCTCAGGAGTCTGGCCCCTACCTAGAGAACCTCTGTCAAGGATAGATTAGATATGCTTATATCTAATGCCAGTAGTTAGTTCAACAAATTACATTCTCCATTATCTTAATAGTGCTAAGGCCACTCCCTCCAGAACCTGAGCTCACTCACCAAGGAAGTGATCATGTTTTGTTTATTTTTGCATCTTTATTATGGCTCCTTGTCCATAAAACATATTAACAGTGTTCAATAAATGTTCATTGAAAAAATTTGAGAATTTTTTATTTCATCAGAAAACATGGTGAAAGTATTTAAAAATCTTTGGTGCCCTCAAGAGGCATAGAACTGCAAAGCAGCTTATGGAAAATACTGCATGCATTCTTTCTTTCTTTTTTTTTTTTTAATTTTCTTTCCTTTATTGTGTTGGTTTTGCCATACATTGACATGAATCCGCCATGGGTATACATATGTTCCCCCTCCAGAACCCCCCTCCCTCCTCCCTCCCGATTCCCTCTCCCTGGGTCATCCCGGTGCACCAGCCCCAAGCATCAACCCTGGGCTGGCGATTGATTTCACATATGATAATTAACATGTTTCAATGCTGTTCTCCCATATCATCCCACCCTTGCCCTCTTCTACAGAGTCCACGAGACTGTTCTATACATCTGCGTTTCTTTTGCTGTCTTTTGAGCCTAATTTGGGTTTAGGTAGGTACTTCTCTGTTTTGATAAGAGTTTTCTTCCACTCCAAATTATCTTAAAAGTGTCAAACAGATTCTTGTGTTCCTTTTATGTGCCATTTCATGTTGATACAGGTTGAAATGATAATATTCTTTACTGAATAGTTTCTTACTAGTATTAAAATGCTGACCAATTTACTATCCTCCATGGTTTCTTACTCTCCTGTTGCCAAGAAAAGTTGATTTTTACAGCTAGTTTTCTCTGATGAGAGAGGTGAGTTTTGTACTTGATATTCTGAAATTACCTCTTGCCTTTGATTCAAATCTTTATTATTTCACCCTGTTATGGGTCTATATTTCTTTTGAGAGTGGACATTATTTCATATTACGAATGTCTGGCATATTTAAAATTTTCCTTTAGTTGAGTTTAATTATTTTATCTTGTACTTGTTCCAAAATAAATGAGTGTTTTTTTACTCTGTGGTTTTGTAGGTGCACATACTTGTAACCAAAAGAGCAAAGGTGACCACA
Organism: Antilocapra americana; assembly: GCA_007570785.1. Classification (NCBI taxonomy): domain Eukaryota; kingdom Metazoa; phylum Chordata; class Mammalia; order Artiodactyla; family Antilocapridae; genus Antilocapra; species Antilocapra americana. The sequence goes on along the minus strand of ML661338.1, from coordinate 6,585,018 downwards.
TTTATTTTCAGGGAACTCTTACATAATGGAAAATGTGGGTGCTCTTTCCAGTTATTATTAACAAATTTGGCAGTTCTGATAATATGCCTTAGGTGTATTGAGTTCCTTATAATACCTAAATTATTAAAAAAGACTTTTGGATCACTCAGTCACACTGATGGTCAGGGTAGTGGAAAGAACCAAGAATTTTATACTTGCTTTAAGGTTGAATGCCGTCTGAGGATGCTGGAGAGATTTTTTTTTGTTTTTTGGTGGAGGTTCACCAAAGTGTTAAAAGTTTGGAAGAACTAAAATTTTTATCTAGAGAGGGAGAAGTCTAGGATAGAAGCATCCACAGAGTATATTTACAATATGACCACCCTTCCATTTTTAAAACATTTTATTTCATTTATTTGTTCAAATATTTATGGAGAATCTAATATGCATCAGCCATTATCCTGGGCTCTGGGAAAACAAATATTGAAAAGGGAGTCTCATCCTTCATGAAGCTCTTCTAGTGAGAAAACTGCGAAGTTAAAAACAAGGCAGCATCGTAAGTGCTGTGACGAGCATAAAGGCATGCCAGCAAATTCTCTGCAGAGGTGAAATTCTGATCCTTTCTTGCATAATAATTAGGTGTTAGTTGGATGGTGGAGGAAAGGATGTTTCAACCATGGGGCTAGTGTGTGGATGGTATTGGAGGACTGTGTGGAGGAATAGCTAAAGAGGCAAGCAGAGATCTTGACTATTCAAATAAACACCTGGCAGGTTTTCTTGGAGGCAACAAACTGCCGAAAAGTTTTAAACTGGGGAGTCATATGAGCAGGTATGCATATTTTTTACACTTGGGCCACAGTGCAAAAAGAAGAAGAGAAGGGGGTAAACTGAGAAGTAGGGAGTGAGTTTTAAATGTTGCGTTTTGGCAAAAAATGGAAAAGAAGTGAACTCGGGCAATTCGATAGGAATGAAATTGAAATGTTAAGGAGAGAGAATCAATAGGATTTGGTAGGTAAGGGGGTGACGAAGTCCAGGATACCTGCCCTGTGTTTGGCTTAGATGGTTGTGTCATCCATTAAAATAAGAAATTCACAAGAAACAGTGTATTCTGGGAATAAGAATGACTGGATTTGAGTCATTCAGATGGCAATGTCTTGAAGGCAGTTAGTCATACAGATTTGGAGGGCAGAAGACTAGGGCTTCCCTGGTGGCTCGGGTGGTAAAGAATGTCTGCAATTCAGCAGGCCTGGGTATGATGCCTGGGTTGGGAAGATCCCCTCGAGAAGGGAATGGCAACCCACTCCAGCATTCCGGCCTGGAAAATCCCATGGACAGAGGAACTTGACAGGTTATGGTCCATAGGATCACAAAGAATTGGACGCGACTGAGTGACTGATACACAGAGGGGCACTGGGGAGAGACCATCCAGAAAAACCTGGATGGAGGTTGGCTCTGAAAAAATGAATAGCACTGTCTTAGTTTTCTGTTTTCATGGCATCTAGACTGACTCAGGCCCTAATTACGAACAGCTAGAACTCCAACAGAAAAACTGTATTCTTTCTGGCTGAAGAACCACAGGACAGAAAGTTAGGGGGGAAATTCCAGAAATTCCACAAAAGAGGAGCTCCAAATCCCATCTATAAATTCTGTTTAAATCTTTTGACAGACTTAGGTTTGAGCCTTGGTGGATGACCTGGGACAAGGTACTTTCCGTTATAGAGCCTTAGCTCATTTTTGAAATGCAAAAACTAATATTTTTTGCAGAATGGTTATGAGGATTAAAAAAAATGCAAGTGCATGGGAAGTGTTTCATAGTGCTTTCTATATAGTAGACTCAATAAATGACTGTACTATTAATCAGGGTTCTGCTGGTGGCAAGTGACAGAAATGGAACTCAACCTTGCTCAAGCGGAAGGACAAGGAAGAACAGTGGGTGGGGACTCGGTGTGACCAGGGCTTGTGAATGTTTCCTCTTTGTCTCCCTCTCTCCCTCTCTCCTTCTCCTTTCTTCATCACACACCTTGCCTATCTCCTGGGGTTTATTCTTATTTTCTTTTCTGTTGATAGCTTTGGCCTTTGGGGATGGGTGTGGAGAAGTCTGGTGCACAGTAGTCCAGACTAACAACCCTCTGTGGAAGGCAGAAGAGTAAGTCCCAAAGATGTCCAGGTCCTGAGTCCAGGAACCTGTAAATATGCTACTTACATAATAGCAACAGAGAATTAAGACGGCAGATGGAATTACAGTTGTTAATCAAATGACCTTAAAATAGGGAGACATCCTGGATTATCCAGGTTGGCCCAATGGAGCCCCAAAGTTCCTTAAATGTGGAAGAGTGAGGTGGGAGGGTAAGTCAGGGTGCTGTGACTACTAAGGTCGGAGTGATGAGATGTGAGAGGACTTGACTGTCATTACTGGCTTTGAATACGGAGGAAGGGCTCACAGCCCTCAGAAGAGAGAAATAGCAGAGAAGCCTCCAGAAAGAATACAGCCCTGTTACTGATTTTAGCCCAGTAAGACCTGCGTGAGACTTCTGATCTACACAATTGTAAGGTAAATCTGTCATTTAAGCCTCTAAGTGTGTGGCAATTTGCCTATACAAAACTAATATACCATTTCAACTTAGTTGGGGTGATTCAGGTTTTGTGGTCTAAAACTTATGTAATTTGGGGGACTTTCAGAAAAATTCAAAATTACAAAAGAGACTAGAATGAGAACAAATCACAACAGATCATAAAATTTAAAAAGATTACAAATGCTGCAGAGTGAAAATATCCAGAAAGATAACATTTTAAAATTATTAATATTTCCCAGACATACCTCTATATAACACTTATGGCAGTACAGTTTTTGGCTGCTTTTTCTCTGATCTCTTTTTCATATGATGCCATTTTCTTATTTTTTTTAGTGGAATAGAAAGGTAATCCCCTCTTCCCTCCAATGTCATTAACTGAAATTTTTCTTTGACTACTGATAGCTTGGAAAAGTTTCCTTTAGTTTCACGACTTGTAAATTTTTAGAATTGCTAAATTGAGAAAACTTTTATCAAATGTGCTTCACAAATGAGAGAACTGTTATGTTTTAGGCATTACAATTTTCCTTATTCAGTGGCTAATCTTAAATAATCTTAAAAATGGTGACACTTATCAAGGTTGTTGTCTCTTTTCTTGTCATGATGACATGTTGTAATCTATTTTCCTTAGGTTAGTATTTCATTTGAATTCAGCAAGAAATTCACAAGGATTTGGGTTGACAGGATTGGGCCAGAAGAGGACCATGTGCAGAGGTGTGGCCAAGCAAAGGAAGACCAGGTGCAGGGGATGTGAAGCGAGTGGCCAGGCAGCAGTGGCCGCAAGAAGACTAGAAAAGTGGGCTGGAGCCGAGGAGGAAGGTGGAGGATGGTGTCAAACACTGCAGTGGCTGAAGGAGGCCATGTTTTGAGTTAAAAATCATCTCAGAAGCTTGAGATGATTGCTGACCACCTGAAGAACATTATGGGAAATGGTAAGGTCATTAACACTAGAGTTGGGAAAGCTTGGTTTGAACCCTAACTCTGCCCCCCACCTCCACTCTGTTCATCTCATGTCAGACAGTGCTGCCTCCCCTGGCCAACATGTATAATCCATACACTCAGATCAAATTCCTAAGGGGGAGATGCCGGGAGCCATCAGGATGCCCCCTTGCTCGGATGACAAGGTCACGAGACTAAGAAAGAAATTGCAAAGCTGACTTTCTTTATCGGGGCATCTCGGGCAAGGCCCCCCCTGATATTTTTCTTGGGAGTTCTGTCCATGCTCGGAACATTAGCTCATCTCAGTAGGTCAGTCCCAGTTGGAAAGAATTTGTCCTGAGATAATTCCTCCAGACCTTATCGACCAGAGGATCCGGGAAGGTGGATTGCCTTCCCTGGTGGCTAAGGAGGAATGAAAGGGACATTTAAATAGATTACTACACCTCCTACTAGTTACTGGGAAGTTTACCAAGAGTTCTCTAGGGGTCGTGGCAAGGCCACCACCAGAAGGGCTCGTACTTGGGTCACCTTTCCACCTCCTTCTCCCCTGACCACTCCACGGAGAAGGCTCCCTTCCTTGAAGAAACCAGGCTGGAATGGGACTTAGGAATGCTCATAACTGTGGCCAGCATAGACATTGACTGCTTTAGGATAATGTAGACATAGGAATTCATTATAGTAGTTATAAGGTTAACAGGGTTTTATTGCTAAAGCAGTACTGCTAGACTGTCTCTTAGTCCTCTTTCCTCTTTCCAAACTATCTCTTTGTCCTCTTTCCTCTTTCCTCTAAGAACCAAGTAGGTTAATGGAATAAAACAGTTTCAAGCTTAAGCCCTTCCCTCTAGCTTCTACATAGTTGCACCTGATAAGAGAAATGTAACCTTTCTACTTAGATTGATGTACTTATCATGACTGAATGAAGTATGCTGAAGACATTCAAATGGTAAACATACTATTGTTAAATCTAATTACATAGAAATCTGACTTCTGCAAGGGGAATGTTTCATGATAGATTGGGGAATGAGCTCAATGATGAGGTAGAAAATGGAAGGTAGAAAACAAAAAATTGTATAGAATGATAGGTGATGTAATGATGTAATGGGGATGTCTTTTGGCTATAAAATTGTAAACCAACAATAAAAGAGAGACTGCTCCATCACCACACTGACTCACGCCACTCATCCCTCAAGACCCCCGGACCCGCTGGGGCTGGATGCCGGCACGCCAGCCTCCCTCTCCTCAAGGCCAGGTGGTCTCTCTTCCATTGGTTCCATCATTTGGCTGCCCCACTGGCCTGGAAGCCATGATAGCACACGTAGAACCTCTTACGAAATTCACCAAGTCTTTCATGATAGCTATCAAACTCTGTTCTTATGGAACACTAAAATGCCTCTAATGACAAAAAAAGGTGTTTTTCATACTCACAGGCTAATTCTCCATGCCCAGAGTCATTCTTTTCCTTCTTACTCTGTTGCTTCAGAGACGAAACTGGAGAAACCCCTCTGACCTTTGTTAGGGTTAGGTAGCCCTCAGAGCATTTGGGGATTTACAGTAAAAATTGTTAAAAGTTAAGAGCGACTGGTGATGGGGGCAACTGGCTGTGAGGAAAGCTGGGTCTTGCTCTCGTGGGCAGGGCCACGCGAGGTAAATCTTTAATTCAGTTTTCTGCTGATGGCAGAGTAGAAGGATGTGTGCTCATCTTCTGTCTGTGAGTGTTGGGGGGTCTCCTGCAGAGGCGTGGGTCAGCAGTGGCCTGCTGTGGGGACAGGGGGCACTGGCAGCAGTCCTGGGAGGTGTGGCAGGTTGGCACAAGTCCTCCTGGAGGAGGCTGCCGCTAGCCCTTACCACGGAGCCTGCAGAATCCACTGGCATCGCTGACTCAATGGCCATGAGTCTGAGCAGGAAAGCCTGTCATGCTGTAGTCCATGGGTTCGCAAAGCGTCAGACACGACTTAGCAACTGAACAAGAAGAGCTACCATCTGTTAAGTGCTTACGACGTATTAGCCACTGGCCAAGCGTTCTCTGCATATTGTTTTGTTTAAATGCGTCTCTCAGATCCCATATCATGCTATGCTACGTTTGTTTATGCATCTTTGTTTTCTTGGAGGCAGAAGACTCCTCACCTCCTAGACATCAGGGCCTGGATGCTCTTCATCTTTACACTCTCAGCACCTAGCTCAGGACCTGTGCATAACAGGCACTCCAGCATCGGGGAGTGTTTGGTTTGATGTGAGGTCTAACCCTTCTGGTAGACTGGTCTAATTCTTCTTCTTTTCTATTTGGTTACATTGATTAATTTATTTCATTTTTTTAGGTTCAACAAATAAGTGATAATATATGTATGTCTTTCTTTGTCTGACTTACTTTATTAAGCATAATACCCTCCAGGTTCATTCATGTTGTGGCAAATGGCAAAATTTCATTCTTTTTTATAGTATTCCATTGCATATACATACCATAGCTTCTTCATTCATTCATCTGTTGATGGACAGTTAGTTTGCTTCCCGACCTTTAACCATACTTCTGATGAAGCCATGGTTTCCCAGCCTGACCCAGAATAAGGCAACTCTAGTTCCAAGATTGCCAAGTGTTCTCTAAAGGTTCAGATAGTAAATATTTCTGGCTTTGTGAGCAGCTACTCAACTCTACTTTTGTAGTGGGAAAGCAGCCATAGACAATATGAAAACAAGTGGGTGTGGATATTTTCCAATAAAACTTTATTTACAAAAGTGGCTACCCCTGCTCTATCAGGTTTATAGCTGTAACCAACAGGCTGGTTTGAAACATGAACTTTCTTTCCAAGGGTCAGAGAAAAGAGCCAGAGGTACTTACTGTTCCCCCTGGTATTTGTCCCTAAGTGGCTTGCATGCTCTTAAAGATTTCTGGAAAACATTGTAATTTTAGAACATGTTCATATCTTACAACCATGAAGTTCATAAATGCTTTTTTTTTTCCTGTGTCAAACTTAAATTCATTCTGCTTTTAACTGAAATGTGATGCTCCTTATTGTACTAAAGGAAAGAAACTGGCATCTTGGTTAATGCTTTATCAAATAATTATTAATCTTGTGCTTTTAGGTAGTTTTATGGTTTTGTATCATTTTCTAGTATGTCAGTTGCCTTAAAAAATAGCTTAAAATTCTCTTCAGAAAGTAGTATAATGACAAAAGCATATGACTGACAATTTGGTGAACTAGGCAGAATTGTTTTAGGCTACAAGCAATGAAAAGCAGACTGAAATTGTTTTCATACTCAGATTGACCAAGTGTGTAAACAGCACCGGGGAGGGAGCTGTTATGTCCATCTCTTAGTTCTGTCTATCATCCATCTCTGTGCTGTTCTGTTCTCAGGCAGGGTTCCCCTTTGTGAGAACCCTGGGAAGTTCCAAGTTTATATGCTTTCAGGTAAAATCCAGTGGAAAATAGAAATTCTGTTTAACAAACAGTTTCAGTACAAACTTTGGGTCTGACTCTCATAGGCCAGTATTGTTGACCTGCTGATCCAAGTCACCTTGGCCTGAGGCATGGCATATGCTGGTTACCCAAGCCTGGATAATATGCCCTTGGCTGCCCCATCTAAACTACAGAGTTGATGAAGAGGAATATAGCACCAAGCTTCTAAATGATTCATACTTTTGCAAAAAGAAAAATGAGGTATGGAGAAAAGTTTCACCTTTGTTATAAAAATTCAACAAAGTTGAACCAAGTTCAGAGTAAACACTGTTAGATTTAAATTGCTTTCCTTAAAAAACATTGATTACAATGTAAAATCACAGAAAACTCAGATTTAATAACACTAAGCTTAAAATACTCAGTAGCAACAATGAAAGCCTTCTGTCATCCTAATAGCAATGGATTTGTAATATTTCTGCTAACTAGAATTAGCCATCCTTGGAAAGATTCTAATCCAATACTGAGTTGTTTATATTATGCTCTATTTACTGTAATGTATTGTAAGTAGTCAAATTCTGTATATACTTCTTCTTTCTGTGTCTCTTCTTTGTTGTGGACTTATGTATGATTCAGTTCAGTTCACTCATTCAGTCGTGTCCAACTCTTCGCGACCCCATGGAGTGCAGCACGCCAGGCCTCCCTGTCTGTCACCAACTCCTGGAGCTTGCTCAAACTTGTGTCCATCGAGTCAGTGACGCCATCCAACCATCTCATTCTCTGTTATCCCCTTCTCCTCCTGCCTTCAATCTTGCCCAGCATCAGGGTCTTTTCCAAGATGCAAGTTTTTTGTATCAGGTGGCCAAAGTATTGGAGTTCCAGCTTCAGCATCAGTCCTTCCAAAGAATATTCAGGACTGATTTCCTTGAGGATTGACTGGTTTGATCTCCTTGCAGTCCAAGGGACTCTCAAGAGTCTTCCCCAACACCACAGTTCAAAAGCATCAGTTCTTCTGTGCTCAGCTTTCTTTGTAGTCCAAGTCTCATATCCATACATGACTACTAGAAAAACCATAGCTTTGACTAGATGGACCTTTGTTGGTTAAGTAATGTCTCTGCTTTTTAGTGTGCTGTCTAGATTGGTCATAGCTTTGCTTCCAAGGAGCAAGAGTCTTTTAATTTCATGGCTGCAGTAACCATCTGCAGTGATTTTGGAGCCCCCCAAAATAAAGTCTGTCACTGTTTTCATTGTTTCTCCATCTATTTGCCATGAAGTGATGGGACTGGATGCCATAATCTTAGTTTTCTGAATGTTGAGTTTATTAGTGAAATTAAAATAACTACAGAGTAGGAGGAAGCAGGTCCTTTCCCCATATTTGTTTCTTTTGCTGCTGTAACAAATTAGCACAGTGTGGTTTAAAACAACACCGGATCATTATCTTACAGTTCTGGGGGTCAGGATTCTGAAATGAGTCTCACTGAACTAAAGTCGAGGTGTTAGCAGGGCTACATTCCTTCAGGAGGCTCGAGGGGAGAATCTGTTTCTTGCCTTTTCCAGCCTCTAGGGCTGCCTGCATTCCTTGGCTCGTGGCCCTCTTCTACCTCCAAAGCCAGCAACCTTATCACTCTGGCCCAGATAAATCCAGGTTAACCTCCCCATCTCAAAATCCTTAACTTAATCACACATAAAAGCCCCTTTGCCATGTGAGGTAACACATTCACAGTTCTGGGGATTAGGTCGCAGATATTTTTTGGGGGGCAGCCCAATAGTCTATCTACTAACTTCCCCTCAATCAGAGAGCTGTTACTAGATAAAGGGGGGAATGGATACTAGGCAAGTGACATGGGTTCTAGTTTCCAGTTCATTTATTTAGGTGCTGTGTGATTTGGGCAAAAAAGATCATGTCTTTGGGTCTTGGCTTCTGTTCTTGTAATCAAGAGGGTGTAGTAGATGAACTTGCTTAGCTCTTGCATGCTCAGTTGCTCAGTCATGTCCAACTCTTTGTGACTTGCATGGACTATAACCCATCTCATTTCCCTGTTCATGGAATTTTCAGGCAAGAATACTGGAGTGGGTTGCCATTTCCTCCTCCAGGGGATCTTCCCAACCCAGGGATCAAACCCTTATCTCTTGTGTCTTCTGCATTGGCAGGTGGATTCTTTACCACGGAACCACCTGGAAACTGTTTAATTGATACATATGTATATATCATATACTTGTGTGATATGGTAACAAAAAAGTCACCAGAACAACTGAAATGTTCATAGATAAGGGAATTTTGAATGAACAATGATATATTCATACTATGGATTACAGTGAAACTATTAAGAATGAGATTTATCTATATATTACCTGGAAAGGTATCTTTGAAATATTACTAAGTGAAAAAAGAAAACCTCAGAGTGTTATGTATAGTCTGATCCTATTTTAGAAAATTAGAAAATAATGTGTGTACATGTATATTTGTATGGCTTTATATGGAAATAGAGCAAGTTATGGGAGGACTCTTAAGATTGACTACTTCAGGGGATGTGGGATTGGATGAGAATGGAGAGCTGATTATCTTTACATTAGTTTTTGATTACTCAGGTAATTAATGAACCCATATTTTATAAGTTGGCCCTTTTGAATACCACTCCTGGCTCTCCTCCCTTCTCTTTCCTTTCTTATGTATTTAGTATTGTATAGGAACCTGGAACGTTAGGTGCATGAATCAAGGTAAATTGGAAGTGGTCAAACAGGAGATGGCAAGAGTGAACATCGACATTTTAGGAATCAGTGAACTAAAATGGACTGAAATGGGCAAACTGAACTCAGATGACCATTATATCTACTACTGTGGGCAAGAATCCCTTAGAAGAAATGGAGTAACCATCATAGTCAACAAAAGAGTCCAAAATGCAGTACTTGGGTGCAGTCTCAAACATGACAGAAAGATCTGTTAGTTTCCAAGGCAAACCATTCAATGTCACAGTAGTCCAAGTCTATGACCCAACTACTAATGCTGAAGAAGCTGAAGTCAAACGGTTCTATGAAGACTCACAAGACCTTCTAAACCTAACACTCCAGAAAGATGTCCTTTTCATTACAGGGGACTGGAACGCAATAATAGGAAGCCAAGAGATACCTGGAGTAACAGGCAAATTTGGCCTTGGAGTACAGAATGAAGCAGGGCAAAGGCTAACAGAGTTTAGCCAAGACAATACACTGGTCATAGAAAACATCCTCTTCCAGCAACACAAGATAAGACTCTACACATGGATATCACCAGATGGTCAATATCAAAATCAGATTGATTATATATTCTTTGCAGCCAAAGATGGTAGAGCTCTATACAGTCAGCAAAACAAGACCGGGAGCTGACTGTGGCTCAGATCATGAACTCCTTATTGCCAAATTCAGACTTAAATTGAAGAAAGTAGGGAAAACCACTAGACCATTCAGGTATGACCTAAATCAAATCCCTTACAATTATACAGTGGAAGTGACAAATAGATTCAAGGGATTAAATCTGATAGACAGAGTGCCTGAAAAACTATGGACGGAGGTTCGTGACATTGGACAGCAGAAAGTGATCAAGACTATCCCCAACAAAAACAAATGCAAAAAGGCAAAATGGTTGTCTGAGGAGGCCTTACAAATAGCCGAGAAAAGAAGAGAAGCTAAAGGCAAAGGAGAAAAGGAAAAATATTCCCATTTGAATGCAAAGTTCTAAAAAATAGCAAGGAGAGATAAGAAAGCCTTCCTCAGTGATCAGTGCAAAGAAATACAGGAAAACAATAGAATGGGAAACACTAGAGATCTCTTCAACAAAATTAGAGATACCAAGGGAACATCTCATGCAAAAATGGGCACAATAAAGGACAGAAATGGTATGGACCTAATAGAAGCAGAAGATATTACGAAGAGGTGGCAAAAATACACAGAACTATACGAAAAGATCTTCACAACCCAGATAATCATGATGGTGTGATCACTCACCTAGAGCCATACATCCTGGAATGAGAAGTCAAGCGGGCCTTAGGAAGCATCGCTACAAACAAAGCTAGTGGAGGTGATGGAATTCCAGTTGAGCTATTTCAAATTCTACAAGATGCTGCTGCTCAATATGCCAGCAAATTTGGAAAACTCAGCAGTGGCCAATGGACTGGAAAAGGTCAGTTTTCATTCCAATCCCAAAGAAAGGCAATGCCAAACAATACTCAAATTACTGCACAATTGCACTCATCTCACATACTAGTAAAGTAATGCTCAAAATTCTCCAAGTCAGGCTTCAACAGTACGTGAACCATGAGCTTCCAGTTGTTCAAAGTTGGATTTAGAAAAGGCAGAGGAACCAGAGATCAAATTGCCAACATCAGTTGGATCATTGAAAAAAGCAAGAGAGTTCAGAGAAACATCTACTTCTGCTTTATTGACTACACCAAAGCCTTTGAAAAATTCTGAAAGAGATGGGAATACCAGATCACCTTATCTGCCTACAGAGAAATCTGTATGCAGGTCAGGAAGCAACAGTTAGAACTGGAAATGAAACAACTGACTGATTCCAAATCAGGAAAGGAGTACATCAAGGCTGCATGTTATCACCCTGCTTATTTAACTTATATGCAGAGTACATCATGAGAAATGCTGGGCTGGATGAAACACAAGCTGGAATCAAGCTTGCTGGGAGAAATATCAATAACCTCAGATACACAGATGACACCACCCTTATGGCAGAAAGCAAAGAAGAACCAAAGAGCCTCTTGATGAAAGTGAGAGGAGAGTGAAAAAATTGGCTTAAAGCTCAACATTCAAAAAACTTAAGATCAGGGCCTCCAGTCCCATCACTTCATGGCAAATAGATGGGGAAACAGTGTAAACAGTGAGAGACTTTATTTTCTTGGGCTCCAAAATCACTGCAGATGGTGACGACAGCCATGAAATTAAAAAACTCTTGCTTCTTGGAAGGAAAACTATGACCAATCTAGATAGTATATTAAAAAGGAGAGATTACTTTGCTGACAGATATCCGTCTAGTCAAAGCTATGGTTTTTCCAGTAGTCATGTATGGATGTGAGAGTTGGACTATAAAGAAAGCTGAGCACCAAAGACTTGATGCTTTTGAACTGTGGTATTGGAAAAAACTCTTGAGAGTGCCTTGGACTGCAAGATCAAACCAGTCAATCCTCAAGGAAATCAGTCCTGAATATTCATTGGAAGGACTGATGCTAAAGCTGGAACTCCAATACTTGGGCCACCTGATGAGAAGAACTGACTCCTTGGAGAAGACCCTGATGCTGGGCAAGGTTGAAGGCAGGAGGAGAAGGGGACGACAGAGGATGAGATGGTTGGATGGCATCATCAACTAGATGGACATGAGTTTGAGCAAGCTCCAGGAGTTGGTGATGGATAGGGAAGCCTGGCGTGGTGTAGTCCATGGGGTTGCAAAGAGTCGGATATGACTGAGGGACTGAACTGAACTGATGTTGCCTTCCTGATATCTTCTGTGTATTTACATGGTTATATAAATACATGGAAAGAATTTATATTATTAAAAATATATGATACTATGTTGTGTGAATCTTTCTACAATACACTTTTAAATTCCATAGTATTTTAAAGAAATGTATCCATGTTAGAACATGTAAACTATTCTTCTAAACTGCAGAGTAGGATGCTATAGCATGGATCATAGATGATCTGTTTAGCTATTCTCCTGCCAATGGGCAACTAAATTGTCCCCATTTTTTAGCTGTTACAAACAGTGCCCCAGTGGCCACTCTTGTGACCTTCTACATGTGTTCCTGTTTCTATAGGAGAGTCACCAAATAGTAAAATGGGTCGATCATAGAGGATAAAATTTTTAAAAAGTTTTAAAATAGATCCTGTGGAATTTTCTTTAAAAGAGTCATGCCATTTAAAAAATGTTTTTAAAAATTAAAAAATGTGTCCAACTTTTAAGGCAAGCATATATTACTTAGGCATTCAAAACGAAAGAAAATCTGTAAAGGTGTTCTGCCACTCTGTACGTCCTCCAGATACTGTGGGTGAGACTAGGTAGATTTTCACCTGTCTGGACTCTCTCCAGGGAGCCCTCCTGCCTGAGGCAGGGATAGAGAAAGTTTCCTCAAACAGCAAAGATTAAGAAGCCTTCAGAGAGCTTGTTTCTGACCACTTGGCACCTGGAACTTACCTGACAAGGGTGAAAATTTCATAACTTTACAATTTGATGCTCTCTCTACTGTTCTAGAGTAAGAGGAAAGCCTCTCTGAGTACCAGAAGATAAGGTTTTATTTAAGTATGTGAAAATATTGACTGAGGGTAAGAAAGGTTTTGGAATTCAAAGAAAAGTATGAAAGTTTTCCTTCTATGACATCACCAGTGAATGTGGAACATACTCAGATAACTTAACAGGATTTTTAACAGAAATGAAACTATTCAACTACTGAATTTGTTAGCCTACCCAAGGTTCTTAACTAAGAATTTAAGACACTTTTACAAGAGTATCTCTTACCAGCAGAGGGCGCCAGGGAGCTTTCCACTGTTTAGAAACTTCCTGACTACAGGAAGAGGCACAGAATTACCTTTGCCTGCCTAAAGGTACAGAATAAACAGTGTTTACTCTTTGTGTTCAAGAAGCAATTCCATAGCTTCCATTTAAAAGTTAAAAAAAAATTTAAAATATAGAATAATATGTACACTGTTTAAAGTGTAATACCAGAAATTAATACAGAAAGCTTTTGTATATAAAAGCACAAAATGAAATAAAAGATCCTTACCCTTTCCATCCTTTCACTCTCTCCAGTCCTACTCCCAAGGGGCCATCATTTTCAACTCGTTTCTGTTGCTTTGGGGAAAAATTTGTATCTTTTTAATAATACATTAATAAAGTACAGATTTAGAAAGTACAGTTCCCTTCACTATTGGGAACCACTATAATTAGCTCATTGAATATCCTGCCAGAGAGATTCTATGTGATGAGTCTTTTAAAAAATGTAATAATTCTAGAAAAGCAATATAGTCACATGCTTCAAAAGCTTCCAGTAGGAATTCAGAGAAAAGTCTCCTTCCCATCTATGTTTCTCAGGGTTTACATAAAAAGTCCCGTTTCTCCACTTAACCTGAGAATTGAGCTACTGACTTTATAACATGTTAGATGAAGGTTTGGTCTTGTACTCCCCATGCCATCCCTTTCCCCTACCACCTGATATAAACATAATAATCACATTATTATTATTACTTGGCTGTAGAATCTTAGTTCCCTGAGCAGGGATCAAACCCATGATATCTGCTTGGAAGTGTGGAGTCTTAATTGACTGGACTGCCAGCCAAGTCCCAATAATCATGTTATTTTGATAGACAATATTTTTCATTGCTGTGCTAAATACTACAGTAATTCCATCCACTCTTCTTTAAAAAATAAAACATTTGGTTTTCTTGGAGTCATTGCTTCACTTTTTCATGAACCCTGCATGCGAGACAGCAAAAGGAACACAGATGTATAGAACGGACATGTGGACTCTGTGGAAGAGGGCAAGGGTGGGATGATATGGGAGAATGACATTGAAACATGTTAATTACCATATGTGAAATCAATCACCAGCCCAGGGTTGATGCTCGGGGCTGGTGCACCGGGATGTCCCAGGGGGAGGGAGTCGGGAGGGGGGAAGGAGGGGGGTTCTGGAGGGGGAGCATGTGTAGATCCATGGCCTTTTCATGTTACTGTATGGCAAAACCAACACAATAAAGTAAAGAAAATTAAAAAAAAAATAAAAAAATAAAACCAGCTTGAAAAAAAAATTTGGTTTTCTTGGAGACATTGCTTCACTTTTTCATTGGTTTAGCTTTTTTCATGAGCTTATCTCTGATTTTTCCATGCACATCATCAGATTTGTCAAACACCAAGAACATTTCCCAAATTACCAAATGTATTGCGTATCTTGATCCATTTTCTGTCTTCTTGCTCTAAGCATAACTGCTTGTACTCGTAGCCTGCAGGGCTCTGACACTCCCACTTGCTTTGACTCCTACCCTGTAGAATAATCTCATGTCTGGGTCCCATGTGTTAAGTTTCAAGGAGGTCCTCAGATGGAGGGGGCTCTAATGCTTTGGCACCTGTGTGAAAAAACCAACATCTAAGCCCATAAATTCCTCAAAGTTAAGACATCAAAGCCAAGGACAACCCATCACAAACAACTGACCAGGCTTTCAGCTATAGCCTACCAATAATCTTTTTTAAATAAAAAAAATTATTTTATTGAAGTATAGTTGATTGACAATATTGTGTTAATTTCTACTGTACAGCAAAGTGACTCAGTTATGCAAATATATACATTGTTTTTCATATTCTTTTCCGTTACGGTTTATCACAAGATATTGAATACAATTCCCTGTGCTATACAGTAGGACTTTGTTTATCCATTTTATATATAATTGCATCTGTTAATCCCCAAACTCCCAATCCATCCCTCTGCCGCCCCTCCTCTTCCTTGATAACCAGCCACAAGTCTGTTCTCTATGTCTGTGAGTCTGTTTCTTAGGATAAGTTCATTTGCATGATAAGATTCCACATGAAAGTGATATCATATGATAGTCTTCCTTCTCTGTCCGACTCTCTTCTCTTAGTATGACAATCTCTAGGTCTATGCATGTTGCTGCAAATGGCATGATTTACTCTTTGTGTATGTGTGTGTATGTGTATATGCGTGCAGCTGTGTCCTACTCTTTGTGACCCCATGGACTGTGGCCCACCAGGCCTCTCTGTGCATGGGATTTCCCAGGCAAGAATATTGGAGAGAGGGCAGCCATTTCCTCCTTCAGCAGTCAATAATCTTGCTTTGCTTCTGCACCTTCTCTATATAAGTCTTTTTTTTCTGGCTCCTATAGGCAAAGTGCTCCTGATCACTTTGGGTCAGGTTTGGCTCTGCCCAATTCAAATAGGTTGTAGCTCCAGTAAACGCTTAAAATTGTTAACAGGCTTCAGTTTCTCTTCTATGACATGTTTATCTTTTCTTGGTTTATTCCCTCTTTGCTGGAGCACATCTTCTAGGAACTTCTCAAGAGAGGGACATAGTCACTATTTTGAGTTCCTTGTGAGTCTGAACATGTCCTAATTCTTGATATACATTTGGTGGGCTATGTATTACCAGGTTGGCAATCTTTTTCCTGTAGAATTTCTCGATTGCCTTTCAGTCTCTCTTGTTGTAATTGAGAAGTTAATGGTATTCTGATTTCTGATCTTCAGTATGTGACCTGTTTAATTCTTTTTGCTTCCCTGGTGGCTCAGATGGTAAAGAATCTGTCTGCAATGCAGAAGACTGGAGTTCAATCCGTGGGCTGGGAAGATCTCCTGGAGAAGGGGAATGGCAGCCCACTCCAGTATTCTTGCCTGGAGAATTCTACGGACAGAGGAGCCTGGCAGGGTTTCAAAGAATCAGACATGACTGAGCAACTAACACTTTCACTTTAATTCTTTCCAAAAGGTTTGTTTACCTAGACCTGTGAAATTTTGTGAAGATATTACTTTGTATGAGTCTCTTTTGTTTATTCTGCTAGGCAACGAGGAATTCTTTACAGTTCATGGAAATTTTCTTGTGTGTTTTTCTTTTCTTCTCTCCAACAGGACGTCTGCTATCATGTCCTCCCCTGTAACATTGTCCCTGCCGATTTATACCTCTCATATGCCTTTTCTATTTTTTTTGCAAATTTGCAAAAGAATTGAAGAGATAATATGCATGTTTGGTTGACCACAAAAATGAGGTGCCTTTATGTCATCACTTTTGAAGGTTTATTAAAAGAGGAGTCTAGTGTGAATCTGTTGAAGTTGTCTTTTAAAACACACAAAATGGAACCAGCAGAATATCTTTAAGTAGAAGGTTTTTAAAGAAAATATTTTAGAATAGGCCCTGTCTCTTTTGACCTTGGTTCCTGCCTTGATACCAGAATTAAAGTGGCAACTATAGACATGGAGGGGTCACATTTCAGAGAGATCAATGAATGATATCCTATGATATCACTGTTTTCTCTGTCAGACTTACTTCACTTAGTATGATCTAGGTGCATCCATGTTACTGGAAATGGCATTATTTCATTCTTTTTTTATGGCTGATTGGAATGACTGATGTTGAAGCTGAAACTCCAGTACTTTGGCCACCTCATGCGAAGAGTTGACTCATTGGAAAAGACCCTAATGCTGGGAAGGACTGGGGGCAGGAGAAGGGGATGACAGAGGATGAGATGGCTGAATAGCATCACCGACTTGATGAACATGGTTCGGGTAGACTCCGGGAGTTGGTGATGGACAGGGAGGCCTGGCATGCTGCAGTTCATGGGGTTGCAAAGAGTTGGACACGAATGAGTGACTGAACTGAACTGAGTATTCCACTGTATGTTCTCCATAGTCGCTGTACCAGTATACGTTCCCACCATCAAGGTAGGAGGGTTCTGTTTTCTCCACACCCTCTCCAGCATTTATTATTTCTAGATATTTTGATAATGGCCATTTGGACCAGTGTGAAATGATACCTAATGGTAGTTTTATTTGCATTTCTCTAATAATTAGTGTTGTTTAGCTTCTTTTCATGTGCCTTTTTTTTTTTTTTTTTTTAGCCATCTGTATGTCTTCTTTGGAGAAATGTCTACTTAGATCTCCTGCTCATTTTTTGATTGGGTTGTTTGTTTCTTCTGACACAGAGATGCGTGAGCTGTTTGTATATTTTGGAGATTAATCCCTTACAGCAGCGGTCTCCAACCGTTTTGGCACCAGGGACTGGTTTCGTGGAAGACAATTTTTCCATGGACAGGAGTGGGAGGAGATGGTTTTGGTTTTTACCACTGTTCACTTCCTGCTGTGTTCATAACAGGCCATAGACTGTACTGGTCTGTGGCCTGGGGGTCGGGACCCCTGCCTTGCAGGACTAGGGATTTTATTTTATTTTAAATAGTTACTTATTTGGTTGAGTTGGGTCTCAGCTATGGCACATGAGATCTTCCTTGTGGCACGCAGAATCTTTGGTTGATGTGTACCGGCTCTGGAGCTTGGGCTCTGTAGCTGTCCCCGGCATAGTAAGGCAGATTCTGAACCACTGGACCAGCAGGGAAGTCCCAGGACTAGGTGTTTTAAACACTGTCCCCTAGATGCCCCGCTTGATATGAGAACCACTGGGGTCACTGATGGCTTTCCTCAGGGAGAAAATTACACTCTCCTTAAAGAGACCCAGTTGGAGTAACACGAGGGTGACTTTGCAGTTCTGGCTCTGTCGTGTGGGTCCTTGAGTTCCTTCCCACCAGTGATGGCTCAGGTTCGTGAGTGGTGACGGGAGGAGAGGCAGAGCATCTGTCACGGATGTGATATGAAGGCCCTTGTCTGTAAGTCAATTTTGTCATCATCTGATTTGGCTACTGCAGTGACAGTCAAGGGATGATTTGCTTTGGAGAGGCTGGGAAGGAAAGGAGAATAGACTTTGTGAATTTTAGTAAAAGAAAATGGACACTAGGGGGCAGCAAATCACCGTTCAGAGGACAGGCTACACAAAATTCAGTAGGGCAAAAAGAGATGTTGCCTTGAAAAATAAGATGTGTGTGATAACTGTCTTCTATAAAGGGCAGCCCTGAGGTCAGAGCTGCTCTAACCTGAGTGTAGTTTCATCTTTCCAATATTTCCCTCCATGTTATCCCAGCATCCACTTCTCTTCTCGTGAAGCTCAGTCACAAACTGTGCTCCGTGTTTCCTTACCTCAGTGTTTCTTGATGCTTCTCTGGTGGATCAGACCATAAAGACTCAACCTGCAATGTAAGAGACCTGGGTTCGACCCCTGGGTTGGGAAGATCCCCTGGAGAAGGAAATAGCTGTCCAGTCCAGTATTCTTGCCTGGAGAATCCCATGGACAGAGGACCTTGGCTGGCTACAGTTCATGAGGTCGCAAAGAGTTGGACACAACTGAGCCACTAACACTAGCCCAGTAACTCCTTACCTTCTCGTGAGGCACATTCGTATACTTTGCTCAGGGTTTTCTTACAGGACACCCTCCTAGTTCCTCTCCCACAGACTCCTAGAGTCGATCCTCAAGGATATACCCCCTCTTCTGGAAACAGTCAGCTTGACAAGTACGTTTCCTGCATCTTGAGGGATGAAGGGCTGGTCTCCAGCGGTGGGTTTCTCAGTTAGCAAGTTATCTCCCAGGCCCTCCTCACAGATGTAAGACCCTAGGAGACAAGTCCACTGTGGTTCACTGGGGTGACCAGGAGACACTGCACTGTCCCGAGGGAACTTCTGTACCGTCAAAGGCTAACTTGGCTGGATATTTTTGGCTATGAACTTTGTTTGGTATCACCTAAGTCTGTTTCCTCTGCTAAGTCTAGGACTTATTCATATTTACCCAAGATGTCTTCTTAACGAGAACATGGTTCATCCAACCTGAAGTAAAGAAGATGTGCTGTGCTTGGATTGTTCAGGTGGTCAAAGGTAGGTGTTTCTGGCTAGAGGGAGGAGGTCTTCATCTGGACCCACAGAGGATTCGGTACCAGGTGATGTTTTCTGGTCAGTTCTTCTAAAGGCAGTCCAGCATGACCTGGACTGTTGGGCTATGGTGTTGTGCGCCCATGAGCTGTGTGAGGTTGGGCAGATCATGGGACCTTTATTTCCTTTTTTCTTAAATGAAATGACCTTTATTTCCTCCTTTTAAAAACCATCAACTGTTGGCCTACATAGTGGCTCTTAGTTAGAAGCACACCTCTGAGTCTGATTTGAAACCAGTAGATCCCCAGGCCCTGTCCTCTCCCACAGAATCACGGTCTCTGGGGCTGGGCCCCTGGCTTGTGTATTTGGGTGGTAGGGGTGAGGAAGAGGGGCAACTCAGCCCATTCCAGGTGATCCTGGTCAGGTCACCAGGATATGAACATCATAGCAAGTATTCTAACCTTCTTTCATTCATTCACTCATTTGTTAATTCACCAAAAATTTAGTAAAAAAAAAAGTGCTGGTGTGAAGGTCTACATGAGTCCATTTGGAATTCAGATCCATTAAAAATGGAAGGAAGGCTATATTAACTATTCCAAACACACACACGGTTAAAATTTGTATAGTAACAGGCACTTGGTTAGGTTATATTAGTATCATTAATTATTTATTTTTTAAGTTTCCTGACCTAATAGCAGCTGACAAAATGAACCCCCCTTAGGACACATGAACTGGGAAATGAGTGATACAGAATCAAGTCGCTGATGCACAAAGAGCTCTGGAGAGGGAAACTGATGTTCTAGTGCCAGGAACTTCCCTGCCACTCACTCTCCCTGCAGTCTTGGCAAAATGTCTTGAGTTTCTCCATCTTTACTCATGATTACTTTCCAAAGGGGATTATGAATCTCTACTGGTTACTGCTCAGGATGAAGATTAGGATCAAATGAGATTATGTGACTTTGTAAATTATAAAAAGCTATAAAACCTCAGTAATAATATTCCCATTATTGCTATCATGACTTCTATTGAGCAGTAGTGTTGGAATTTTACCTCTCAGGCCAAATGTCTTAAAGGTAGCAACAGGCTAGGTTGGGCTTTAATTTGTCCATGGTGAGTGACTTCTCTGGGTGTTCTCTTTCACTTTCCATGAACCATAACAGCCCACGTCTTCAAATGCTTGGCCTCGGCCGACTCCTCTCCAAAGCTCCCTTCACACGCATGCATCTCATCTACCAAAAAATGTTCGTTGTGGTTCAGAGTGCCTCAGCTGAAGCTTTCCCCATTACAGTTGTTTACTTTCTCTGTAAATGTTAGGTTTTATGGTGAACTGTGGCTTTGGAGATACAAAAGCTCCATCTTGGTTTATTTGGGATAGGCTTTCCAAGAAAACAAAGCCTGTGAGACTGCGGAACACTGACCCTAGTGTGTCCTGTGCAGTCCTTTTTATCCCTCCCGCTGTGGGCCAGGAAGGCTTTCATTTATCCATCTGGTTGTTGTTGTAGTTCAGTCGCTCAGTCGTGTCCGACTCTTTGCGACCCCATGGACTGCAGCACGCCAGGCTTCCCTGTCCGTCACCATCTCCCGGAGCTTGCTCAAACTCATGTCCATAGAGTCCGTGATGCCATCCAACCATCTCATCCTTTGTCGTCCCCTTCTCCTTCTGCCTTCAATCTTTCCTGGCATCAGGGTCTTTTCCAATGAGTCTGCTCTTTGCATTGGGTAGCCAAAGAATTGGAGCTTCAGCCTCCAGTGAATATTCATTTCCTTTAGGATTGACTGGTTTGATCTCCTTGCACTCCAAGGGACTATCCATCTGGGGCTTTCAGTTAATCCTTTACTTGCTTCAGATATTCAGGGTCCTTTTCTATGCTCCTTTCTTTCTAGATGAAGGAGAGGGGTTGGTGCACTTGTGTCCTGTTTTACGAAGAGAAGGGAACACAACACCATGGTTATTGGGAGAGGCCCTTTGGGATCAGACAGACCAACAAAATGGGCTTGCAGGTGCCACAGTGACTGCTGCTGTTCCTGAGAGACGTGGTGCCCTGTCCCCTTGTAGCTTCATTCCTCGAGGGAAAGGAGAGGCATTAGATGACCTTATTCAGGGTCACTTGTAGTGTGACATTCTTATGGATCTCTGCAGAACTCTGAAACACAATTTCTTCCTAAAATTACATGCCTACTATAGCAGGAGAGTTCAGGGATCACCAAAGAGAATTTAAGATGACCAGGCTTGAACCCCTGTTCCCCCAACACCCCCAGCTCCCCATGTCTTCTCAGTGGTCATTCTCCGTGGTCAGGTGGCTCTTTCATAGGACATGAGCTCTGCCAATAAGAGCAGTTCCTGCTGGAGATAGAGGGAAGCCAGAGTCCTGCTCGTTAGCCCTGAACCTGAGGGCTCTCTGAGCTCTGGGTCATCTTCCCCCAACTCTGTGTGATGAAGGACCTGCTTTTATATTTTAAAGCAAATAGATATTTATCTTTATTTATAAAATTTTTTTTATTGGGGTGTATTTGGTTTATAATGTGTTAGTGTCAGGTATACAGAAGAGTGAATACACATGTTATAGATACTCTTTTTTAGATTCTTTTCCCATGGAGGCCATCATGCAGTATTGAGTAGAGGTCCCTGTGCTATATAGTGGATTCTTATTAGTTATCTAGTTTATGTGTAGTACTGTGTATATGTCAATCCCGATCTTGCAATTTATCCCTTCCCCTTCCTCCCCCTGATAACTATAAGTTTATTTTCTCCACCTGTAACTCTGTTTCTGTTTTGTAGATAAGTTCATTTGTAGTCTTTTTCTAGATTCCACATATACGTGATATTATATGATGTTTGTCTTTCCCAATCCATCACAGATTGATACTTATTTAACAAGAAAATTTTACCTTTGTGAAACATTACATTAAAAATCCAGTACAAGCCCCACTTAGAAATGATTTGATTTTAACAAAGATAAGATCACTCCAGAGCACGTTTCTGTAATAGTTTCAGAAGACTCACTTGCAGCTGATATCAGAACCAAGGAGCCCTCTACCTGGGGCAGCTGTGTGGCCCAGGTTCTGGGAAGCACTGTTGAAGGTCTTGGCTGGCAGCCGGCAGCCCTGGGCCGACCACGTGACTGACCGGCCGCCTTGTGACCACGTGACCACAGGCCCGCCCACCCTGCGCCTCGGTGTCCTCACCTGTAGGTAGTCAGGGGTAATGATGGTGGTGCCTCAGGGAGTTGCTGGGAAGGTGAGGGGGGCTTAGGCAGAACCATCGCTATCACTACTCAAGTGTGAGCCCAATGTGATCAGTCCTCACTGGCAGCCAGCTCCTTACATTGGAGGCCACTAGCGTCCCTGGGAGAAGAGCCAGCTGGGCGTGAGGGCAGACCCACCTGCCTCGTGATGTCCTCTCTGGACAGCAAGATGGTCCTTTTCTCACACATGCTCATTTAGGTAAGTTGGAACTGCAATATTTAAGGCCTTTGCTTTTTCTGCGTCTTTTATAGTTTGCCTGTCGTTTTGCTTGAAAATGAGAGTCTATTGAGCCAACGTGTTTATCTCCTTTATTTCTGGCTAGTTTCTCTTTCCAGTTAAAATATACAACAATTTTTAGGCTCACAGTACAGCAGGGGGATGTTTAGATCTAAAATAAACTGTTTCGTCAAAATTAAAAAAAAACAGCAAGAACTCATTTAATCCATGTACCTTTTCTGTAGTGATCCCAAATTTTCTCTTAGTCTAAGAGCACTGTTTCCTTTAGTATAGATGGTCTTCTGGTGACATTTGAAGTTTTGATATATTCTAAAGGAGGAACATATTAATGAGATGTTTTAAATAATGGAGTCATTCTTATCAAGTCATCAGCCTAAAGCTGAAATCTATAGTACAAACCCTCCAAACATGACCATTTTACCATACTCCATCAGAATCTGGCTTCATGTTTGCATTGGACTTTCCCTAAAATATAACCAAGAAAAAAAATGGGTGAGAAATTTCTGTTTACATTGTGGATCCGTTCTCTCTACTGGCCTCTGTTTTGCTTCCCAGTTGCCTTTTCACAGGAAGTGTTTTGACGTGAGCACAAAATAAAGGCTGTGCAGTATTTCTGTATTAAAATGTCCCATTCAGTCCTTGGGAGGAAAGTTGGTCAGATGAACAGTTGGATCTCTGGCTCTCTGTACACCAAATAGAGTAAATAAATCACAACAGCAAATTCTAGGGGATCTCCTTTTTCCATGGTGATTCCTCAGCACCTCACTGGCGCATTGCTGGCCTCACCTGCTCTCAAGTTATAAGGGAGCCATGTGAATGGGTACTTATTCACACTTCCCAGGGTTGTGTGTTCCCTGCAGCTGCAGGAGGGCACTTGTTTCACCATGACCGCTGCCCTTGCTGCAGGCTGTCCCTAGAAGGCTGTACCCCCAGCTCTTTGTTTGCTGTTCCCAAGTTGCCAACTGACGGCCCCATTCCTTGAAGTCCTGCCTGAGGAAATGCCAAGCCCTGTTGCTTGATGAACTGGGGACTGACTGCCCCGCCACCAACTCCGAGCTCCCTGTTATCCGTATATACAGAGCAGTCCGCTGTGTCCTTCCTGAGAGCAGTTCCTTCAGCTTCTGCCCAAAGGCCCTCTTGAACGGGGCTCCAGCCTTGAGTCCTGGTGTCAGACTGTGCTGACAGCCCCTCCTCTATCTTTTCCCTCAGACACAGCCTTCGATGTACTCATTCAGCTGCTAACCCCCTCCAGATCAACCCCCTCAAAACCTTTCTTCCAAACTGGAGTGTTTCTTTGTTGGATAATGTGATAGTCAACCACTGGTGTTGAATTTGTTATTTAAAGTCAGCATTTAAATAATTTAAACATTTTAATTGTATTGGTTGAAAAAGTATTTATTTGAAATGGATAAATGTGAGTGGTTCCCCTATACCCTATCCCACCCCCTTCCCAGACACAGCATCTGTCACTTAGTGGTTGATTGTAGGGTCAGTTCCAAGAGCCCATGAGAGAGATTCACTTCACCTGACAGAATAGGATGTCACAGCAGCATATCTTCTTCTGGCCCCTTCTGGTCTCCTGTTAAACACACACTTGATCTTCTCACTGTGATTTTGTCTCTTCTCCATGCCTCCTGTATTTCATTCATTTCACTGTTTTTGTTTCTATTTATACTATTATCATCATTATGCTATTTTGCTTTTTCTGACATATCTTCCAGTCCACGCATTCTTTATTCCACTTTCTCTAATCTGCTGGTTGCTGGTAAACCAGTATATTGTTTTTAATTTTGGTCATCATATTTTTATGTTCCTGAATTTCAACCTATGTCCTTTTTAAGTCTGCAATGTCACTTTTTCTTTTTCCAGTTCCTTGCTGAAACTGTTTAGTTTTGTTTTTCTCTCTTTGAGCGCATCAGTCACAGTAGTTTTAGAGTCTGTGTCTGGTAATTTCATCATCTGGACGACCTGTGTGTTCGTTTCTGTTGTCATTTGTGCTGGTTGTGGTTCATAGTGTCCTGCATTCTTGAGATCTGGTTATATTTGATTGTGTGCTGGACATTGTATTTGAAAACATTATTTGTAAACATAATTTGAGGCCTGGAATGTTATCTGTCTCCAGAGAGAATTTTCCTTTGCCTCTGCTGGATGCCTGTGGTGCAACCCAGGATCCTGTGGATTTAATTTTAGGACCTGAGACCCTGTGGGCACCCAAATGACTTGCAGTCCAGCTACAAATGAAAGCAGGTTTATTTGCAGCTTGCACTTATTTCTAGAGTTCAGTTTGCAAGATGCTAACCCCAGGCACTGGGTGGTTCAGTAGAGCCACCTCTTGGCCGAGTCTAGATTCTTCTTTTTGCCCAGCTACCCTCCTGAACTGTCAGAAGCACTAACAGGGAGAGTTTGTTATGATGCAACCCTGAACCACCTCCCCCAGAGACTGGTTCCGTAGGACTGGGCTGTAGCTTGAGAATCTGCATTTCTCAGAGTTTCCATCTTATGCTGTTGGTTTGGGGATCACATGTTGAGAATCCCTAGTTGACTTCATTCTTGAACTAGATTATACATCTCTTGAAGGTGGAGACTATGACTTAAGCTCCTTAGATTCTCTCCTCAACTAGCTTAGTGCTATGACACACATGGAACCTGTGTATGCAATTCTCAGAATGGAATAAATTCAGGTGTTGCTGTTATTATTGTTTTTGTGTGTTGAAGGTTCTGAAAGTGCAAGTTACCTCTAGTCACCGACAGTAAACAAGAGAATACAACACAGTCTCTGTCTTTTCATTCTAATGGAAGATGTGGGGCACTGTGGCAGGACAGGCAGGGGACAAGAATGAATAAGTTGACTGTGTACTTCTTCATCCAAATTGTGGCAGTGAAAGGGGACACTCAAAAATCCCAGTGGAATCACTATGTTACCAAGAGCTATGGGAACAAGGAGAAGGGGCTATTTAGCCCAACCTAAAAGCAGATTCATTACTTTGTCAACAAAAGTCCATCTAGTCAAAGCTATAGTTTTTCCAGTAGTCATGTATGGATGTGAGAGTTGGACTGTGAAAAGCTGAGTGCCAAAGAATTGATGCTTTTGAACTATGGTGTTAGAGAAGACTCTTGAGAGTCCCTTGAACTGCAAGGAGGTCCAACCAGTCCATCCTAGAGGAAATCAGTACTGGGTGTTCATTGGAAGAACTGATGTTGAAGCTGAAACTCCATTACTTTGGCCACCTGATGTGACGAGCTGACTCATTGGAAAAGACCTTGATACTGGGAAAGATTGGGGGCAGGAAGAGAAGGGGATGACAGAAGATGAGATGGCTGGATGGCATCACCAACACGATGGACATGAGTTTGGGTGGACTCCGGGAGTTGGTGATGGACAGGGAGGCCTGGTGTGCTGCAATTCATGGGGCCGCAAAGAGTTGGACACGACTGAGCAACTGAACTGAGCCAGTGGGTTGAAGGGTGAAAGTTCAGAGCGGAATTCCAAAAAGTTACTTCAGGGGGACTATGCTTGAGTTGTGTCTTAAAGCCTGAACTTTTGCATTTTAAAGCAGGAAAAGGTGCAGCTCTTTTCCTCAAATGCTAATTAGGGTTGAATTTAGGGTGATAAGACCCCTGCAAGTGCAGAGGGTGAAAGCATCCAAATTATGCTACTTTGGATGACCACCTTTGGGTGACTAGACCTTCTTTGCTTAATAAGCATTCATCATTTGTCAGGGCAGCAGAAGTCACTTGATAGTTCACTATCCCTCATTTCAGAAAAATAAAAGGTTGATTGATTGACTTAAAGCTCTTAGAAACAAAGAGAAGCAACTTGCTCTCCCCTGCTTTCCTCAGTCTTCTCATGCTTCTCTCTCAGTAAAAAGTAAGTAAAGGTGACCTTTGAGCCAAGGTTGTAACAGGGGCAGTCCCAAGCTAGCAGACAACTGATCTCATCACATTGAGCTCAGTATTTAGACAAAGCTAAGTTCTTTGCATCAGAAGTAAGTGATGTCTACTCAGAGGCTTCATTCTCTCACCTAGTCTCTCCCGAGTGCTACCTTCATTGCTAGGTTTTTTCCTAATCACCTTGCCTGGGTTCACCTTCTCACCTGCAAAGAGCACATTCTCATAGCAGCATAATTGCATAGCTGTGGCTTATACTTTGCCACTATTTTGGGTGCAGTTTACTGCAAATAAGGACGTTTACAGTCCCTGGGAGATGTTGAAATAGTCCCAAAATAGCAGATATGCAAACATGATGCCTGATGAGCTGCTGCTTATTAAAACATATGGTTTAAGGACCGAGTTACCAATTTTATGTTTCCATAAAGTACCGTATGGTCTTGTATAATGAGGAAAACTGCAGAATACTGATGTTTATGGGGCAGTCTAAACTGTAGGCTCTGCAGGCACAGACCATAAATTCCAGCTTGGAACTTCAGGTTAATATAAGCTTTTTGCATTATGTGTTTTTAACACTTTAAAGCCTTTCTCAGTGATCACTGTGAAGAAATAGAGGGAAACAATAGAATGGGAAAGACTAGAGATCTCTTCAAGAAAATTAGAGATACCAAGGGAACATTTCATGCAAAGATGGGCTTGATAAAGGACAGAAATGGTATGGACCTAACAGAAGCAGAAGCTATCAAGAAGAGGTGGCAAGAATACACAGAAGAACTATACAGAAAAGATCTTTATGACCCAGATAATCACGATGGTGTGATCACACACCTAGAGCCAGATATTCTGGAATGCAAAGTCAAGTGGGCCTAAGGAAGCATCACTACAAACAAAGCTAGTGGAGGTGATGGAATTCCAGTTGAGCTCTTTCAAATCCTGAAAGATGATGCTGTGAAAGTGCTGCACTCAATATGCCAGCAAATTTGGAAAACTCAGCACTGGCCACTGGACTGGAAAAGGTCAATTTTCATTCCAATCTCAAAGAGCCTAGACTGGAAAAATGTCAGTTTTCATTCCAATCTTGAAGAGGCTTTGGCATTGAGGCAGTGCCAAAGAATGCTCAAACTTTTGCACAGTTGCACTCATCTCACACACTAGCAAAGTAATGCTCAAAATTCTCCAAGCCAGGCTTCAATAGTACGTGAAGAGAGAACTTCCAGATGTTCAAGCTGGATTTAAAAAGGCAGAGGAAGCAGAGATCAAATTGCCAACATCGGTTGGATCATTGACAAAGCAAGAAAGTTCCAGAAAAGCATCCATTTCTGCTTTATTGACTATGCCAAAGCCTTTGACTGTGTGAATCACAAAAAACTGTGGAAAATTCTGAAAGAGAGGGATATACCAGACCGCCTGACCTACCTGCTGAGAAATATGTATACAGGTCAGGAAGCAACCATTAGAACTGGATATGGAACAACAGACTGGTTCCAAATTGGGAAAGGAGTATGTCAAGACCGTATATTGTCATCCTGCTTATTTAACGTATATGCAAAGTACACCATAAGAAATGCTGGGCTGCACGAAGCACAAGCTGGAATCAAGATTTCAGTGAGAAATATCAATAACCTCAGATATGCAGATGACACCACCCTTATGGCAGAAAGCAAAGAAGAACTAAAGAGCCTCTTGATGAAAGTGAAAGAGGAGAGTGGAAAAGTTAGCTTAAAACTCAACATTCAAAAAAACAAAGATCATGGCATCCGGTCCCATCACTTCATGGCAGATAGATGGGGAAACAGTGGCAACAGTGGCTGACTTTATTTTTTTGGGCTCTAAAATCACTGCAGATGGTGACTGCAGCCATGAAATTAAAAGATGCTTGTTCCTTGGAAGAAAAGCTATGACCAACCTAGACAGCATATTAAAAAGCAGAGACATCACTTTGCTTACAAAGATCTGTCTAGTCAAAGCTATGATTTTTCCAGTAGTCATCTATGGATATGAGAGTTGGACTGTAAAGAAAGCTGAGTACTGAAGAACTGATGCTTTTGAACTATGTTGGAGAAGACTCTTGAGAGTCCCTTGGACTGCAAGGAGATCCAGCCAGTCTATCCTCAAGGAAATTAGTCCTGAGTGTTCATTGGAAGGACTGATGCTGAAGCTGAAACTCCAATACTTTGGACACCTGATGTGAAGAACTGACTCATTTGAAAAGACCCTGATGCTGGGAAAGGTTGAAGGTGGGAGGAGAAGGGGAAATGAGTTTGAGTAAGCTCCGGGAGTTGGTGATGGGCAGGGAGGCCTGGCTTGCTGTAGTCCATGGGGTCGCAAAGAGTCAGACACGACTGAGGGACTGAACTGAACAGTTTCACTTTTGTAAGGAGTGTGAACTCTGTTTCTCCTGTTAGATTGTACCTCATCTACTGTCTTTGACCTTGTGGCAAGTGATGTTTTTCAGGGGCATCCAAAGTAGAAAAGGCTTAAGATTTTCCTTTCAGAGGTTTTGCCCTGAAGTCTAGTGTCTAGTTAGGCAGACGGTTGTTAGGATTTGAATTGTGTCCCCCCACAAAAGATATATTGAAGTCTTGACCCCAGTAACTCAGGCTGTGGCCTTATTTGATCATAGCACGCTTGCAGATGGAATTCGTTGAGACAGTGCCACACTGGAGTGGACTGGGCTCAGTCCAATATGCCTGATGTCCTTGTGAAGACAGACACCCAGGCATGATGCCCTGGGAAGATGGAGTGTTGGAGCCATGCATCACCTAGCCAAGGCATGCCAAAGACTGCTGGCAAACTTCCAGAAGCTAAGATTCTTTAGAAGTTTCAGAGGGGGCATGGCTATGCTAACACCTTGATCTTGAGCTTCTGGTCTCCAGAACTGTGAGAGGATAAATTTCCGTTGTTTAAAGCCATCCAGCTTGTGGTGCTTTGTTATGGTAGTCTTAGAACATGAATGGCTAATGATGTCTGGGCCTCCAGTTCCCTCCTTTGGAAGTATCACTCACAGAAATTGCTCTAGGTGATCTGGGTGGTATAATGCAGTGTGACAGAAAGAAGACTGGTGGAAGGGTGGGACAGTCATTCTTCACACAGGTGAGTTCCTCTGCCTGGATTGTTTGAAGCCTCCTGCAGTGCTGACTGTTCTACTCAGAGGCTTTGCCATCCCTCTTTGTCTTGGTTTTAACTCCTTTGATGATGGGTGGGGAAATGGGCAGGGTACACAGGAGCCTGAGGTGGCCAGTCATTATGCTGCATTCTCTGGCACAGTGGCGCAGAACTGAGAGGCAAAACGGGTCCTTCCTTGAATTGGTAGAGAAGCACTGAATGGAGCAGGGTGGTGCTTTCTCCCTTCTGGCCACTAAGCTGGGACTTGGGCACCCATGTGCAGCAGGTCCTTTGCATCCAGCGTTCTGTATCCACGGATACAGAGGGAAGGCTGGCTGTCAGGAACTGGAGCATCTGAACGTGTTGGTACCCACGGTAGTCCTGGAATCACTCCCCCGGTGAGTAACAGGGAGGTGATTGTTTATTTTTCTCTGGAGTACAGAGGGTCTGCTTTCAGTGAGTGAGCCCTGAAAGCCGTGTTTCTGAGCCCCTAAATCCCCGCTTCCTGCAGTTCTGATCTGCATCTTGTGAGTTACTCTTGAACTCTTTCTAACTACAGGTTTCACTAAATCCATTTCTGCTTGAGCTAGGTAGAATTCCTTCTTGTTTATGACAGTCAAGCCCCACTTGCAAATCTTTTCTGAATCTCCTCCTCTCCCTCCTCCTGGGGAAAGACTTTCTTTTGCTCGCATTTCAACTTTTAAATCCTTTATTAGAATGCTGGACAGAAACTGTTTTTTGGCTTATATGTTACTGAATCCCATTAGGTCATGAATTTCTTGATAACAGAAACTGTGTCTTACTCATTTTTATTTCTTAGTGCTGTGCCTGGATTGTGTCTGGGACCCCAATTTAGGGATATTAGCCAGCTAAATAAACCAATGAATGATGAACCACCCTTAATGGGATTGCAGGTTGTTTAAGCAGGAAAAGAATCTAGAGTTAGTCTGCATGCATGTGTGCTAAGTCGCTTCAGTCAGTCGTGTCTGACTCTGTACGACCCTTTGGACTGCAGCCCTCCAGGCTCTTCTGTCCAAGGGATTCTCCAGGCAAGAATACTAGACTGGGTTGCCATTTCCTTCTCCAGAGAGTTAGTCTAGTGGTTTTCAATTTCTAGAAGCTGAATTCTTTCTTCAAAGTGAAGTTTTAGGTGGAGGCCTGTATGTAAAGCATGTGAGTGTGGAGTTGCTCTGGTGGAGGTAGGGGTGGCCTCCTCCCAGGAATGCTGCCCCCTCCTCCTGTCCTCTGATCCCCTCACCCCACCCAGTGGCCTCTGCGGAACTTCTGGGATTCAGTGCATCACCGTTTGGTAAGCGTCTTTCTCAGACTCATGGAGCTTCATTTTCCCACCTGGCTTCTCTTCCTTTTAAAGTGGATGTCACACATCATAAGTTGCTGTTACTGTACTATAATTATTTCCCTCACACGTAAGCATCAGGTACACAAAGCGCACATATACCTCTCTCTAAAAATAACTGAAGAGGGTGATTTGTAGAGCTCAAAATCCCATAGGTTGACCTGTGGGGTTCACAATACCTATTGGCCTTCTGAGAGTAGGGCCAGCTCAAAGGATTCAAATTTGACCAAAGTTCATTCGGGGGAATATCCTTTCCAAATTATAGTACATTTCCAAACCCTTCTCAAGTATACTCTCGACCTGACCACCCGACATCACCGAGACCCTTCATATCCTGTTGTTGACCCCTGACCTGTCATAAAATATTGATAAACAGCATGGTAACATGATCTTCCTTCTCCATTAAAAAAGTTTTTCTTAGGGTTTCAACTTACCTTTCATATTTAGGATTCTTGATTGCTGGTGTCACATAGTGACTAGTTGTTTGTAACGGGAAAATCCTCAGAGACATGGTACTCCCAAACATCTTGCCACTAGGATGACCCTTTGCTATGCTTGATGTTAGCAGATAACTGTAAAGACTGAGGCTGCCTATTCTATCAACCAGTTCCTGTTCAATCTCTCCATCGTGTCTGACTCTTTGCAACCCCATGGACTGCAGCATTCTAGGGTTCCCTGTTCATCACCAACTCCTGGAGCTTGCTTAAACACACGTCTGTCAAGTCGATGATTGCATCCAGCCATCTCATTCTCTGTCATCCCCTTCTTCTGCCTTCAATCTGCCCAGTATCAGGGTCGTTTTCAAGGAGTCAGTTCTTCATATCAGGTGGCCAAAGTATTGGAGTTTCAGCTTCAACATCAGTCCTACCAATGAATATTCAGGACTGATTTCCTTGAGGATGGACTGGCTGGATCTCCTTGCAGCCCCAGGGACTCTCAAGAGTCTTCTCCAACACCACAGTTCAAAGGCATCCATTCTTCAGCGCTCAGCTTTCTTTATAGTCCAACTCTCACATCCATACATGACTACTGGAAAAACCATAGCTTTGACTAGATGGACCTTTGTTGGCAAAGTAATGTCTCTCCTTTTTAATAAGCTGTCTAGGTAGGCCATAGCTTTTCTTCCAAGGAGTAAGCATCTTTTAATTTCATGGCTGCAGTTACCATCTGCAGTAATTCTGGAGCCCTCCAAAATAAAGTCTCTCATTGTTTCCACTGTTCCCCCATTTATTTGCCATGAAGTGATGGGACCGGATGCCGTGATCTTTGTTTTTTTGAATGTTGAGTTTTAAGCAAGCTTTTTCACTCTCCTCTTTCACTTTCATCAAGAGGCTCTTTAGTTCTTCTTTGCTTTCTGCCATAAGGGTGGAGTCATCTGTGCATTCTATCAACAAGATACTGTATATAGTTCATATCAAGGCAGGGTTTCTCATCTCATTTGGCTAAAGGATACTTTTTAAGTTATAGTGAATTGAAAAAGCACCAAAAGAGCTTATTAAATGAAATTTGTATGGGAATTATAGTAGAGAGCAAATATCGAATTAAGATGAATAAATTGTTTCAAGAAATAACCAAATTTTATTTAAAAATTTTCTTATAATGGGACAAAATTATATAAATGAATTTTTTGTTAAGAATAAAAAAACTATATTTAAATTAAGCAAAATTTTATTCTAAGTTTTTTGCTGAGAGAAATCATGAAGTATTTTTTGAAGTATAAGTGACATAACATTATACCACTTTCAGATATACAATGTAATAATTCAATATTTGTATATATTGCAAAATTATCCCCACAAAAATCCAGTTAACCTACATCACGATACAGAGTTAAAAATTTTTTTTCATGTTATGTGAACATTCAGGTATCTCTTAGATACTTTCAAATGTGTAATATAGCATTATTAACTGTAGTCACCATGCTGTGACTTATTCACTTTATAACTGGCAATTTGTACCTTTTAACTTCCTTCACCCATTTTACTCACCCACGCTTCTCACCTCAGGCAGCCGCCAATCTGTTCCCTATTTACAATGAACTCCATTTTCTTAATCTTACATATAAAAGAGACTATATGGTATTTGTCTTTTTCTGACATTTTGCTTATTGTAATGCCTTCCAGGTCCATTCATATTGTCACAAGTGTCAAGATTTCATTCTTTTTTATGACTGAATAATCTTCCACTGTACACACACAACATTTTCTTCATCCATTCACCCACTGATGGACATTTATGTTGTTTCCATGTCTTGGCTACTGCCAATAATGCTGTTATGAACTTGGGGGTGCATAGATCTTTTTGAGTTAGTGTTTTCAGATAACTACTCTGAAGTGGAATTGCTGGATGGTATGGGTTTCCCAGGTGGCTCATTATTAAAGAATCTGCCTGCTAATGCAAGAGACTTGGGAGATGTGGGTTTGATCCCTGAGTTGGGACGGTCCCTGGAGGAGGAAATGGCAACCCACTCCAGTATTCCGCCTGAACTATCACATGGACAGAGGATGGGCCACAGCCCATGGGGTCACAAATAATTGGACATGACTGAGCACACACAGGAGAAGGCAATGGCACCCCACTCCAGTACTTTTGCCTGGAAAATCCCATGGACGGCGGAGCCTGGTGGGCTACAGTCTATGGGGTCGCGAGTAGTCGGACACGATTGAGCGACTTCACTTTCACTTTTCCCTTTCATGTATTGGAGAAGGAGATGGCCACCCACTCCAGTGTTCTTGCCTGGAGAATCCCAGGGATGGGGGAGCCTGGTGGGCTGCCGTCTATGGGGTCGCACAGAGTCGGACACGACTGAAGCGACTTAGCAGCCGCAGCAGAGCATACACACATGGTAGTTATATTTTTAGTTTTTTGAGAAAACTGCGTACTGTTTTCCATACTGGCTGTATCAATTTACATTACCACTGAAAGTGCACAAGGGTTTTACTTGCCAATACTTGTTAATTCTTATCTTTTTAATGATAGCCAGTCTAATAGGTATGAGATGATATTTCATGGTTTTGATTTGCATTTCCCTGATAATTAGTGATATTGAGCATGTTTCCATGTACTTTTTGACCATCTGTATGGCTTTTTTGGAAAAATGTCTATTCATATCTTGTCCATTTAAAAAATTTTAACTCATAGCATTTTTTGCTATTGAATTCTATGAGTTCTTTGTGTGTTTATTAAATATATAATTTGCAAGTATTTTCTCCCATTAAATAGGTTGCCAGTTCTTTTGTTGATTTATTTCACTGTGCAGACAGTTTCTAGTTTGATGTAGTACCACTTGTTTATTTTTACTTTTGTCATCAATCCAAAACCATTGCCAACATTCATGTCAAGGAGCTTATGCCTATGCTCTCTTCTTGAAATTTTGTGGTTTCAGATATTACATATAAGTCTTTAATCTAGTTTGAGTTAATTTTTGTATGTAGTGAAAGACAGTGGTCCAGTTTTATACTTTGCATGTGGCTGTCCAGTTTTCTCAGCACCATTTGTTGAAGAGATTGTCCTTTCTCCTTGTATATTCTTGGCTTCTTTCTTGTATATTTATTGACCATATGTACATGGGTTTATTTCTGGGCACTTTATCCCGTTCCATTGATCTGTGTGTCTGTTTTTATGCCAATATCATACTGTTTTGATTATTATATCTTTGTAATATAGTTTGAAACCAGAAAGCATGATGCCTCTTGCTTTTCTTTTCGTTCTCAAGATTGCTTTGAGTATTTGGATCTTTTGTGGTTCCACACAAATTTTAGGCTTGTTTGTTCTATCTCTGTAAATGCATTGGAATTTTAAGTCTTTATGAAAGCCATGTTTATGACCATTTTTCCATGTCTGCTAAATTTTATGATATTGTTGAGTCAGATTCTCATATCAAATGCAGCATAGAGTCCATTCTTACATATTTTAAAATTAGTCTAATTTGGAAATTCCACTTGCATTAGAAATGTTATAGCAAAAGGAAGATGAACTTCATCTGAATGTTTTATAATATTCAGGTCAATGTGAACTAGATTACTTTAAAATTCATGACTTATTTTGTCTTAGACAACCTATTTAGAAATCAAAGACATAACATTTTCATTTTTACTTTGGAGAATTTCAAACTTTTGCGTGATTGATTTAGACACAGTTTGAAAGTCATCGGCCTCTATATTTTACGCAAAATATCTTTCTTTTAGGAATAGTACCATGGGAAATGATTGTATAAGGTATTGACATGTATTGAATGCTAGTATTCAATAAAATAAAAGTTATCTGTTGATATGTTAAGATCAAATCCACACTTCAGATGAGCTATCATGTAGAAGACAACTGTTGGCAGGACAACCTGCCTTGGAGATATGAATCGCCCTGCCCAGGGTCACCAAGACCTGCCCTGTGGGCTCACAGTTTTCTCAAAAGCCTGGTGCCTGGTATCCTAGCTGTCTATGAGTCAGGTCATGTGATCTCCCTCATGGTGACAGGATACAGTATTTCATTGCTTTGACTCCTGTGGTCACACCATTGATTTAATCAAAGCTTTTTAGGAAGAAAATGAGGTGTCACACATCAATTACTAAGTATACATTGATTTCAGAAACATTAAAATGTGAAAAATATTCATTTTAGAATCAGAACTAAGATAAAGCCATACACATGTGTTTAGCAATTTCTAATTTTATATATTTAAAAGAAAAATATTGCCTTTTTCTCTATATTATCTACCTATTTATCTATACATATTTTATTTATTTGGAAGATAGTTCAGAAACTATCTGTAAGTTAGAAGGGAAAACAGAAAGTGATTTAACAGTAAAATAACCCTCATAAAAGTGGTACAGGCCAAAGAACCCAAGTTGGTGAGGAAGGCAGGTTTGAAATATTCTGGGCCCTGTGAACAGGAAGCAAGCATAGCGTTCTCTGCTCCTGTGGAATGTTCCCTCACCAGGAAGTCAGTGTGAGATTTGAGTGATTGTTTTGAATACCACAAAAGAGCATCTGAATCTTGTGTTGTTTTCCATGTCTGTTTCTGCTTATCTGAGAACAGGAAGCTATAGATGGCCACTGGTCACATGCGTTTGGAGGTTTGGGAGGCTTTTCCAGCCCACTGGGGAACTCTGGGGAAGGACCAGACTCTCAGGGCATTCAACCAGTGGCCTGTCTCCCATTCTTTCTGGTCCCATCCCTCTCAACCCAAAGTGCCCCTGCTGCTCTGTTCTGTGCTGGAATTAGCCTTGCAGGAGGATTTCTCCACGTAACTCCACACTTCTTCAACTGTGGCTTCGTTGGGGCCTGATTAGCAATTTGGAAGAGTATCAATTCCCATTCCTTAGCGTTCAGTTGTTCCAAGTTTCATTAGAGCTGCCTACAGAAATTTGGCCCAGAAAGGGAAAGGACATGGTTTTAAATGTACATACTTTAAAGTACCATAAAAAGATTTATTGGAGAAGCAAGTTACAGTTGATGAAGAGCAGTTCTCGTCAATTGTATGCTAGGATGTTGGCTGACTTCAGGTGATTGTTGAGGATCAGATTGGGGCTTCCAAGTGTGTGAAGGCTGAGGCACCTGAGTATCACAGGATACTGGTGCCTCTGTTCTGGCCTTATTAGAAGATAAGGATCATTACTGACAGGTATTTCCCCTGCTGGATTGCTACTTTACATTATTATTTTTGTTGTATTTATTTATTGCTGTAAAACTGAGTGACTCAAATGGTAAAGAATCTGCCTGCAGTGCAGGAGACCTGGGTTCATTCACTGGGTTGAGAAGATCCCCTGGAGAAGGAAATGGCAACCCACTCCAGTATTCTTCCTAGAGAATTCTATGGACCGAGAAGCCTGGCGGGCTATAGTCCATGGGGTCACATGGAGTCCGACACGAATGAGTGACTAACACACACACATGTAATTATTATTTATTTATTGTTGTAAAAACTACAGAAGATTTTCCATCTTAACTATTTATAAATGTATGATTCAGTAGGGTTAAGTGCCTTAACATCATTGTGCAACCAATCTTCAGAACTCTTTCCATTTTGTGAAATTGAAATTCTGTATCCATCAAACAGCTCCCCATTTCTCCTGCCTTGGTAACTCCCATTGTATTTTCTGGCTCTGAATTTGACCACCCCAGACACATTATATGAGTGGGAAGCACACAGTATTTGCTCTCTTGTGTCTGGCTTACTTCAGTTAGCATAGTGTTCTCAAGGGTCATCCATGTTGTAACATGGGTCAGAATTTTCTTCCTCTGTTCTGCTGGATGGGAAAGTTGTTTCTAAAGATTTTAGAGAGCAGACCACATTGGCTGGACACATAAAATGCACGGAATACTTGTTTGGATGATTCCTAGTTTTATGGTAACATCTTTGAAAAATGCTTTTTATTTCATATTGGACTATAGTCGATTAAAGAATTTGCCTGCAATGCAGGAAATCCAGGTTTGATCCCTATATTGGGAAGATCTCCCTGCCTACAATGCAGGAGATCCAGGTTTGATCCCAGGGTTGGGAGAAGGGAATGGCTACCTACTCCAGTATTCTTGCCTGGAGAATCCCATAGACAGAGAGGCTGATGGGCTACCATCCATGGGGCTGCAGAAGAGTCGGACACCACTGTGTCTACTTTCATAGCTGATTAACAATGTTGTGATAGTTTCAGATACACAGCAAAGTGACTCTGCCATACATACACATGTATCCATTCTCCCCCAGACTCCCCTCCCATTTTCTGGTAACTTTTCTTAAAGTCTTTTAAGTAGTTGTGTTTCCAAGTTCCAGTAGCAGGATTGATTAGAATTCCCTGTGGACGTGGATGATGCATAAAGAGTGAGATCAGGCTGAGGATCCCTTGAGAATTATTGAGTCATCTCCAAATGGTCTCTTTCCTTCTGGCCTTTATGAGAAAAACTTTCTTTTCAGCTTGCAGTGGTGTTCTCAGCTCAGGTGGGGTGTGACTGCCCTCCTCTGGGGATTTGGCATTATCTGTAGGCATTTTTGGATATCATGATTCAGGGGAGGTGTGCCATTGGCATATGGCAGGTGGAGGCCAGGGTTGCTGCCAGACTTCTATGATGCACAGACAGCTCCCACAACAGATGATGATTTGGTCCAGATGTTGACAGTGCCCATGATGGGAAACCCTGACCCAGAGGCAGAAGCTAAAGAAGATCACACCGTGTATGAAGGTTTAGTCAACAGAGAGCTTCCAATCATTACGTACCCTGATGGCCCTCCTCTTGGAGGTCTGGCGTGTAATGAAACAGAACAGCGTCCATCTACGTCAGATGCCTCAAGTGGATACAAAAGATCACATCAACAGTGGCTTTCTTACCTAAACACCATTTGTCTAAACACAAAGCCTTCAAACAGCTGACATTCAGGGAGCTCAGTGTCCGCCCTGCTCTGGAAGCCCCAACACCGGCTATTTCATGCTAACGTAAACAGGATAAGCCTTTTCAGCTGCAGTGCTATTTACCAGGAACCTGCTGGAATAAACGAGGCCGTTAAGTTTAATTTAGTCAGCAGCAGGAATCGCCAGTTTCTTCCATTGTCAAGAAGCAACAAATGTGTGGGCACATCTGACAGATGCCATGATCTGGATTTGCTGGGGAGCACTTTGGAGGGCCTTTCTCCAAGCAAACGGACGAGAACCATGAACTTACGGATGATGGACTCCCTCCCTGAGAGGAAAGAGTCAGCTTGCAAGCAAAAGAAGCAAGTCTAAAGGTGGGAATGGAGACGGCCTCTGGAGGGCCCTTGTGACAGCTGGGAGTCAGCAAGTTGGTGACTGAGTTGAAAATGAATGATCTGAAAGTTCTTTTTCTTCTTTTACATGGAGAAAATGGAATTCCATTTAATAGGAATTGTACTAGACTTTTTTTTTTTTTTTTCCTATTTTTACATTAGAATTCCCATCCAAAGAAGAGCAG
Source organism: Antilocapra americana (assembly GCA_007570785.1). Lineage (NCBI taxonomy): Eukaryota > Metazoa > Chordata > Mammalia > Artiodactyla > Antilocapridae > Antilocapra > Antilocapra americana. The sequence continues at coordinate 6,545,955 of ML661338.1, read as the reverse complement.
GGAAAAGCTGTCAGCCATGAGAGGAGGTACAGTGGAGGCCAGCACCCTTCAGGGTCCTGGCCTATCCTGCTTAGGAGCTGAGGCATCGCTGTGATACTTGCGGCCGTACTGCAGTGCTTAGGTGGACCGGTTTTGTACAGTCTCTGGCCAGCCTGGTTGAGCTAGAGGCTCCTCTGTCTATAGGATTCTTCTAGAAAGAATATTGGAGTGACTTGCCATGCCCTCTTCCAGGGGATCTTCCAGACCCAGGGAGTGAACCTGCATCTCTCTCTCAAGTCTCCTGCATTGGCAGGCAGGCTCTTTACCACTAGTGCCACCTGGGAAGCCCAAGCTAGAGAAATGTTGTGTTTAAGTGCAAAAAACACCTCACAGGGAAACATAAGTGAGTTCACATCCCCAGACCCTCATTTTAGCTATATCATTTCAATTATTCCCTCCTGTCTTTTGCTCCATCAGACATATTAAAGCTATATATAGTCTGAACTCTATATGTTAGATTGCACAGGTGTGAGTCCGGGCTCTGTTACTTACTAGCTGAATGCCCTTTTCCTCATTTTTAAAATAAGGATGAAATCACTTTCAGTGATCTCATATAGTTATGCTGATTTAAACAGCTTAATATTTGTAAAGCACATAAGACAGCTCCAGATAAGTGGTGAATATCATGTTTGCTAAATAAATGACATCCTGTTACCAAACCAAACTTGGGTCCACCAGCCTGTGTGCAGTAAAGTCAATATATTGACGCCAGTTTGTAGTGAAGGAAGGTGCAGTGTTGACTGTAAGGCCAAACAAGGAGTACAGCTCAAAAGACCCGAACTCCGTGGTGGCTTCAGGGAGAGGTTTCTAAATACAGGGTGAGGGAGACGGCCTCAGGGTGCCTCATGAGCTCGTGGGCACTCTTCTAGTTGATGGGTGTGAGGTGATTGGGAGTCAACATCATCAACCTTCTGGTTTCAGCTGGTCTGGGTCCATGAGCTTCTGGTCAGCAATGTAGTTAACTTCTCACACCTAATGAGGGTTTTAGTCTCTGCAGAAAAACTCAAGGCTATGGCTCAGGATGTTATTTATAGCCCTTACGAGGAACTAAAGTTCCTTGACTTTGTTTAAGAGCTAAACTATCCTTATTTTGTACTGCCTGATGGTTTTCTTTTGTTTCTGCATTGTCTCACTTCTCTGAGTATTGATACTTGCTCTTTGGAACTCAGGGAAGGCCCCAGAGGCTAAAGATTTTCTACAAACAAGAAACAAGAGACAGGGAGGTTTATCCTCAGGAGCCCCCATGGGGCCCTGCAAAGTTGCAGTTTGACAAACTGGCAACTCTAAATTCATGGATTAGACTGTAATTTAACAGACTTTTGGAGTCTCGTGCTAACTTATTTCAGAGAGCATATATACTAAAAGTCAACATGTATTGACTAAGCAGTTCCCAACTTCCCCAGGGTTGATTTTAATTGATTGCTCAGGGTTCTACTCTCTCAGGCCTACCTTGCCCATTCTCAGATGTCCTAGAAGAAGTGTCAGATGTTTTCATCAGGTGAAACTGATTGTCTGCCTTTCCATCAGAGAAGTGGGTCGTGATGTCGGACTCACTGCAAATGGGGTGAAACAGAAGGGGACAAAGCCTGCAGTACATTCTGACTTGGAGATGTTTGCAGCACTTCAGCCAGGAGGTGACGGGACCTGGATCAACGGTGGTTAAGATCCACAGGTGGGGCAGGATCAGGAGCTGGCCCAAGCCACAGGGCAGGGCTATCTCCACGGTCTGCTCTGGTGGGAGAGACCAGACAACTTACCTATATCCAAGTGAGGACAATCATAACAGGCGACATTTGCTGCCGCTGTGGAGAGTTTTAACTCCCACTTCTATCACAACTGGATGGCATGGGCTTCTCCCTCTTCCTCCTCTGGGCCTCTGGAGTCTTCTCTCCTGGGCTTACATCCTCCAGGAGGGGGGTGGGTGGCATTCTCTCTGAGGAAACTGGCATTTGGGAGTCCCGAAGTGACACAGCAAGGTGCACCCTGATTACCTGACAGCAAACTCACTGGTTGACCAGCTGTGCTGGTGTCCCAGGGCTTCCGTCCCATTTTGGTGGCTTATCCTTAGGTGTGAAGGCAGGTCAGGGACCTTCGGCCGGGGCTCATCCAGCCTGGGCCTGGCCGTGCATTTCCCGCCCCTGGCTTCCTGCACCTTCTCTCTCTCGAGTCCTCCACTTGCAATGGATAACAGAGGGAGGCACAGATGCTTAGAAGGAAACAAATAAATGACTTGGAAAATGATTCTCCACGAATAGCTTGCCTGCTCCTCTGAGTCCTGAGGAAGTTCAAACAAAACATAGAAGGAAAATATCCACGGGTCCCCAGAGCCTAGGTATCTGGCAGCATGGATGGGGCTTTGAGGCTGTGGAATCCCAAATGGGATGGGACTCAGAGACATCAAACATGTTTCTGACTACAACCTTTTAACTTTCTCACTTTACCACTTTCCTCTGAATTTCCTGAGGTCAGCATTCTTGGTATTCAGGGTTGAAGGGAGTGGGGGAGAAGGAAGCAGGGAGGACTGATTAGAGGGAAATGAATCAGAGTGGAATGCAGTGAGCCCCAAGGCCGAGTATTAGTCCCTGCCTCTGCCTTCTCTACTGCCCTGCTTGTTCAGAGGAGAAGCAGTGGGAAAGGCTGGTTCTGAGTAGGGGAAGCCCTGCAGACTCATGGCTCTCTCTGATTCAGCCTCATTTTTGCCCACCTGCTTGGAGAGAGATGAGACTGGTGCTCTGAGAACCACAGGGCATGGGCAGAGCCGCTCATCTTAAATTGTCTTCTTTCTTATTCTTGAAGAGATCATTTCAGCAGTTAGCTTTTCCCAGAGGATCCCTGCAGCTCAGAAACCTGCTCTCCCATAGCCCAGAGGGGCCACGGTGTTTTGAGAAGGCAAACACCTGATCATCCCACTGGCTACTCTCTGGGCAGAGTTTTCAGCTCTGTGGTTAGGTGTTTACACTGGGCCCCACTAAGGACTGAATTGTGCTGCCTTCCAAATTCACGTTGGGAATCCTAACCCCCAGTGCCTGTGAATGTGACCTTACTTGGAAATAAGGTCTTTGCAGATGTTAAGTACTTAGATGAGGTCATTAGGAGGGCGGGGTCCTGATTCAATATGACTTGACGCCCTTACCTTAAGGGGAAATGTGGGAGATGGACATAGACACAGAAAGCGTTCATCATGTGAACAGGAAAGCAGGCATCAGGGTGATGGTTCTACAAGCCAAGAGGTACCAAAGATTGTAGCAAACCACCAGGAACTGGGCGAGAGGCAGAGAACAAGTTTTCCAGCCTTAGGAGGAATCAAGCCTGCTAAGACCTCCAACTTGGACTTCCAGCCTCTGAAACTGTGAGGCAAGAAATTTCAGTTGTGTAAGCCATGCAGTCTGTGGTAGTTTGCTACAGCGGCCTTACAAAATGAACCAGGCACCTCCTCAAAGGCTTGGACTTTCTGGAAGAAAGCAAATTCATCACGCAAGGTTAATTGGCCCCACGTGGCTCATACACAATCTTCGATTTGGCTTTTGCCCAGAAGGTTTTGTGCAGTGACCATTGGTTTTGTTCTGCTCCGGATCTCCCTATATCTCTCTGGTGGAAAATTTTCTTGCTACTCAAGGGTGTGTGGAAGGGGACCAAGAATGGAACTCTTTGTTTAGAATTTGCGTGGTATACATAAATAACAAGCATATGGGGGATTTTCGAGCCAGAGGCATTTCAGAATTAGGCAAGGGAAGAGAGACTTCATTTGTTAAAGACATTTCCTGTTCAAATTCATCAAGAGCTTTCCTACATCCTCCCTTCCCCGTGTCCTGCTCCCCTTACAAACCCCAAATATGTAAGAGGCTTTCTTAGCAGCAGTAAGCCCAACAGGATGTTGAGAGAAAGGGATAAGAAAAAATAGTGCATAAACCAGATGAATGGAAAAAGCTCTGTTTCTTTTTTATGCGTATAACTTCAGAATTGTAAAAAAGAAATGAGTAAGAAAATTTCCTTCTCAGTAAAATATGCCATTAAGTGTGTCTAAATTGTTTACACAAAGCCCAGGGTTTAGAAGTTAACCCTGATTGCCTCCTTTTAGATAGAGGGACCTGCACTGAAATGCTACCTTCAAGCTTCTTACGCTACTGGCTTGTGTGTCCGTCTGCCTCAGGCTATTACAGAGGGTGAGTGGGTCAAGTTTAAGGCACAAAAGTTGGCCTACTCCAGCTCAGCCGCTCCAAAAAAAGGGAGTTGGGTTTCTCCCTCATGGGGTGCAGGGGTCGGGTGGGGCGATTTTGGACTCCTTATTTCCTGAATGCAGGATGCTTCATTTAGTTAATGCTCTTTCCTATCACCCTATGAATGCTTTGCAGCAGCTTCATCTTTAGCCCTGGAAAAGCCCTTTCGAATTAAAATATGTCATTAGCTGTCAAGGACTTCGTGAAGCAAGCTGTGAAGAAGGCAGTCCCATTCAGCTTGTGTCCGGAAAGGAGGTTGCCTCCTGGTTAGCATAAGCATCCTAGTTTCACACCCCATTAACAGGGTGTTTGTCTGATTTCTTCCTTTCAACCCAAACCACAGCCCTGCGGAAGCCAGCCAGCCTTCCAGTTGCCTTTGGTGCAGATCTTCATGGCTTCGTGACTCGATTTAGTCAAAAAGATTTCTTGTAACCATTTTAGAAGAGACATTTCCACATTCAAATGTGACCACAGAAACACATTTCAATGACAGATAGACATTGTATATGATTTCTTTGTACCCTGAATGAGAGTGCCTTCTGGGTGAATCTCCTGAAGACAAGTGTGTGTAATTGGTAATTTGCAGTAATATTAGAAACAGAAGGAAAAAAACAGTCATGATATATACTAATATAAGTATTACATGGTAAGTTGCAAGAGATATAATATAGAACATAAAGCAAAAAACCGAGGAAATCAGATTTGGGGAAAAGTTATTGAACACTTTGAACACGCCAGAAACTGCACTCAGCTCTTCATGTATTCGTAGGGTGTGTGTCTGTGTGTGAGAGAGAGCAAGAGAGTGTGAGAGGGCCATTAGATCCCTTATGAGAACGTCTCCTGTGTCATTGAAAGAAGGGTAATTTATATGAGTGTCATGAAAAGTCATTTAAGAGTTTGAGAGGAAGCATAAGGAAGGTAATTATATATCAGGAAAAAAAGGGCATTTTCCCCCTTCTGATTTCCAGAAGAGTCTAATCCTTGCATAACATTTTCAAGGACAAGGCTCAAACTTGGCTTTGAGATAATTAATTGGCCTGTTGCCTGGAGTGAGGAGTTGGCTTTTAGAGACAAATACACTAATCAAAAACAGCTTTCAGGAAGACTTTATTCTGTCCCATGCCTACCACAGTGGTTTGCACATAATATGCCCTCAAATACGAGTTTACCTAATGGAGGAAGAGAGGATTTTATATTGAAAGGTTGTTTGTAGCAGGCAGTCTCTGTACTTCTTTTTCCTCTAAAGGTGAAGAGGGACTTGTCTAAATTGCAGTAAGAGAAATATAGGTTAGAGTTGCCAGCTGCAAGCAGAAAGAAATATTGGCAGGAGCTCCAAGACGGTTAATGTTCGTTCTTTCTGGAGGTATCTATGGCAACAGAAAGGTTAAGCATAGCTCTTGTAGAAAAAAGGGGTAGGTCCTTAATGCTCTTCTCCTAACTTCCCTTTCCCCCTCCATTTGCTACTGGCTGGGAGATACAGTCAAGCCCAGAATGGTACTAAATCCCTCTGAATAATGGGATTTTTTTCCTTATAGTCAAGATACTCTGCCTTTCTGAGAACAAAGCTAATGTCACCTGAAACAGGCTATAGTGTACAGGGGACATAAATAAGAATTGGTTCACTCAAGAGTAAAAGAAAACCCCAATTAAAATGGCACAAACAAAATAGTAAGTTAAGAAGTCAAGAGGTAGATATCTAGTTCATGATATTGCCAGGAACCACGATTCTCATCATGTAGCTTCCACGTCATGGTCCAAGATGGCTGCTTGAGCTCCAGCCATCATGTCTATATACTAGCCAGGGGTAAAGAAGGGATGAAGAAGGGCATGCCCTATTCCTATAAGGACACTTCCCAGAGCTGGCAAAGGATGCAGTCGCTTACATCTCACTGGCTAGAGCTTCCATGAACACACTTTCAGCTTAGGGTGGCTGAGTAATGTGGTTTCTGTCTTGGGCAGTCAAATACCAGCTAAACACCAGGGGTCCTATTAAAGAAAGCAGAGAAGAATGGTTTGTAGGGGACAGCTTGTAGTCTCTGCAACAGGGGTAAAATGGATATGTGGGACCTTTAATGGCGAGGCTGGTCACCCAGTTCATGAAAACATTATTTTCCTCTCTGTTTATTCTATACTCCCCTTGGTTCCTGTCTGAATAGCTTAATTTGATTTTGAAATCTTGACAGTAGGAACTCCTAGGCAGATCCTGAAGGCATTCACAGGACCTGGGTCAGTCTGGGTTCACTGGAGCAGAGCATGGTTTCCAAACTCTGATGGACAGATGCACTCTGAGGTACTAGGTCTGGTTGGGGCCTGAGATTTTGCATTTCTAAGAGTCTCTCAAGTGATGTGATGCTGTTGGAGTGCAGACCACATTCTTAGTGCAAGAGTTTAGGAAAGGTTTTCGATGTCCCAGTCTGTAGTTTTCAGTAGAGATGGGCTGGCAGTGGTGAGAGTGTGTGCAGGTGGTTCTCATACTGTTCATGAGACAGCCTTGGGGAGCTTGTAAGATATAGACTTCTAGGATCTCAACTACTGCAGTCTATGTAATAGGTTGCAGACATCTGATTTTTTAAAATTGAAGTATATTTGATTTAAAATATTGTGCTAGTTTCAGGTGTATAGCAAAGTGATTCTGATTATCTATCTGCTTTTTCAGATTCTTCTCCATGAAAGATTATTATAAAATATTGAATACAGTTGCCCATGCTATACAGTAAATCTTTGTTGTTTATCTATTTTATATAGAGCAGTGTGTCTCTTGATCATGGTATCTCCCTTGCCAGGCAAGTATGCAGCGGTGTATCTCTTAATCCTATACTTGTAATTATGTGCCCCCCGCCCAGTACCTGCCTTTCCCCCTTGCTAAGCATGAGTTTGTTTTCTACATCTGTGGGTCTGTTTACTGTTTTGTAAACAAGTTGATGTGTATTGCCTTTTTAGATACCACATGTAAATGCTATAGTACATAATACCAGCTTTGTCCTTTGCCCTCAGAATTACTTCAGCAATTCTAGATCTTTTGTGGTTTCATATACATTTTAGAATTACTTGCTCTAGATCTGTGAGAAATGTCATGGGTAATTTGATAGGGATTACATTAAATCTGTATATTGCTTTGAGTAGTACGGTCATTTTCATAGTATTAATTCTTCTAATCCAAGAACATGGAATATCTTTCCATTTCTTTGAATCATATTCAGTTTCCTTTATTAATATTTTATAGCCCTCAATGTATATATCTTTTACCTCTTTGGTTAGGTTTATTTCTATGTATTTTATTTTATTTTTTGACACAAGACATCTGATTTTGACACAAGACAGACACTCTGGGTAATTTCTGATAAAGATGGTCTGTGTGTGTGTTCTTAGTTGTTCAATCATGCCCAACTCTTTGTGACCCCATGGACTGTAGCCTGCCAGGCTCCTCTGTCCATGGGGATTCTCCAGGCAAGAATCCTGGAGTGGGTGGTCATGCCCTCCTCCAGGGGATTCAGGAACTACATTTTGAGAAGTAGTGGCATCAGGTCCCCCAGCAGTCTGTGCCAGAGTGGGTCTTAACCTCTCAGATCATTAGCCTGTGAGATCTCGGCATTCTGGGATGTCTGGTTTTAAACTGTCTAGTTTAATTCATTAAAGGAAAGACATTTTACTAATCTTTATGGCCCAGAAGTATTTCATCAAAGGCACATTCATCTTCCTTTCCTGTTTTGAAACTAAGGGTTTTATTCTTCCAGGAGGCTTAGGATGTCTTTATCAGCGAGGGTTCCCATAACAAAATACCATAGGCTGGTGGCTTGAACAACAGAGTTTTATTTCTCATAGTGAAGGTTAGATTTCTGAGATAGGGTGCCCGCCTGGTTGGGTTCTGGGGAGACCTCTCTTCCAGGCTTGCAGACAGCCACCCACTACTGCCTCTTGATGGCTGTGTCCTCACGTGGTTGAGAGAGAGAGAGGTCAAATCCTGTCCATGTCTCAGACATGCCTCCCTCATTACCTCATCTAAACCTAAATACTTCCCAGAAGCCCCACCCAGATGCCATCACCCTGGAAGTTAGGCTTCAACCTGTGAGTTTGGGGGGAAACACAAGTATGCGCTTCCTAACAGAGTGGATTCTGCATCGCTGGGAATGGGGCTGGCCGACTACCCAGAGGTTGGGCTGCGTAGAGGCAGACATGGGGGAAAGAGTGAGGGAGAAAAAGAGGAGGGAGGAAGGAGCCGGTGGGAAGAAGCTGCCATCCCCTGGCACCTCCCCTGTGCAAGCGCTGTGCTGGCAGAACTGCTTCATGTAACCCTCACTACCACCTGTGAGGTAGTGGGCTGTCTCCACTGACCCCAGATGGATGTTTTAATATTCCTTTGCATATATTCAAAACTTAATTTAAACAAGAGTCAGAGAAAAGGAATGGTTTTTGAGATCACAGGTGACCAGAGGGTCTTTTTACCTCTTCACTTTCACACCATTTCACTACTTGGTATTTGTTCTTCCCTTCCCTTCCCTCTATTGCCTCCTTCTTATCCCAGCCTCTCATTACCACTTTCATTTCCTAATTAACTCTACTTATAAAGGCCTAGTTTAAGTTCTAGGTAGATTTCCCCATCACCCTTTCCAGGAGTCCTAGATTGCAGCCCCATCCTTGGAGCTGGGCCTCCATTTATGTGGAGTAGGCTTCCCCAGGTTTCTGCAATCAGCCTGGGGACACATTATATCAAGCACATCTTTTAATTTTCTGTATATTTCTTATTATCTGACTTTATTTACTTATTTGATTTGAAAAAACTTTTTATTTTGAAGTGTAGTTGATACATGCATATGTATAACTGAATCATTTTGCTGTACACCTGAAACTAATTTTTCTGTATTTTTGATGTTTGATGTCTAAGGTCTTGCTGACACTGGAGGGCCTGCCCTTTTCAGGTTTGGCCTGTTCCTAGAAATAGTAATTGACAGGCCGGCTAGGGTACCTTTCATATGCAAACCATCCAGCCCAGAGCCCACCCCAGTCACCTCTTTATGGAGCTTTTATATCCCAGGCCACTATCTGCCTGTCCTAGTCACCTCAGCATCAGGTACCAGATAAGTAAGGGCAGCCACTATGCTCCACTGAAAGCCTACTGGACTCTTAGCCAGCCTGAAGCCTGCTTACCCTGCCTCTCATTCTTTCCTGTAGAAACCACAATGAAAGCTCTTGTCTGCTTTTCTCCACCTCCATCTACCTCCTAACTGACCCCTGTTCTTCCCTGAGTGGCCCCCAGAACCAAACATGCCATCCTTTGGAATCCAAGTATACCGAACTACCTTTCCAATGGCAGTCATCTCCTCATCTGTTGGTTTCAACTTACCTGAAAAATAAAGCAACCTACATTTTATTTATTTATTTTTAAACTGAGATGATAACTGACATAGCATTATGTTAGTTTCAGGTGCGCAACATTTTGACTTGATACTTGTGTGTATTATGAAATGATCACCAGAATATCTCTCACCATATATAGTTACAGACTGTGTTTTCTTGTTATGAGAACTTTCAAGATCTACTCTTAGCAACTTTCAAATATGCAATATACAATTATTAACAATAGTCATCATGCTGTATATCACACCCCCATGATATATTTATTACTGGAAGTTTGACTCCCTCCCCCGACTTGGCCCCGCGCCCCAACCCCTGCCTCTGGCAACCACCAGTGTATTCACTATATCTGTGTGCTCGATGAAGCTTATGTCATCGTATCAAATCCCATAGACCATGAATCCCAAACTGGCTGCTGTGCACCCCCGAGACCGAAGAGCTCATGAAGGACTCAGCCCTCATTGGTTGCTTCTCAAGTGGACTCAGTATCTCCAGGCTCTGTTCACTGGGAAATGAACTCATTTAGTTTCTAAGGAGGGGAAAGTCCCATAGCCCTAGAGGCTAATTTTTTTTCTTCCTTCACCTTTTAGGAGCTTAGCAGAGACCTGGCTCAACCGGTCTGGGTTACCTGTATTGAGAAAACAAACTGATTCTGGCCCCTGAGCTCCACAACTTCCATTTCTAAAGGGTCCACTTCCTTGACATGAGAGCATCCTAGTGATGCCTGCGTAGATATTCCCTGCCCTCTGTCCCTGCAGATATATGGAGCTTGATGGTGCTGGGTTCTGTTCCACTGAAGGCTGGTACAGTGAATATATTTAAACATTTTCTGTGCATTATGATTTTTGACATCTTAGGAAACCTTTCTGGTGGGGGAGAGACTGCTGATTTTTAGAGATAGCAAAGGCTCAGCTTGAGTGCATACCTTTGATTTCCAGAGCCACACCTCCAGGGCTAGGTACCAGGCAAAAAGGGACTAACCCGATAGCCCAAAGCCTGCAGAAGGGTTTCAAACCAGCCCATCCTGAGCAGCTTCTTGCCTTTCCCAAGGATACCCCAGTAGCCCCCATGGCCTAAGTGCTTCTTCCTTCTGTCTCTAGACCATGTTGGTGAATTCCTATCTGGTCCTGCATGATGTGGCATGCCTGCTGTCTCTAGGGCCTGTGAGGATCATGCATGCTATTTTTCTGAGCCTCTCCTGTGTCTCCTCCCATAGCTGCACCTGAGTGTCTCATAAAAGCATATAAAGCAACTGACCCTGGGGCTGCCTGGTTGAAGTTGGATAAAGAGAGCTCAGGGGACTGTGTGCCCTCTCCCACTTCTCTGCTTGCATCTTCCTTGGGTCCCAACCCTATTTTCTGTTTGTACCATGTGATATAAGTGATGTGTGTCATGACCCCTCTGTAAAACAGTTTCCAGTCTTTGGTCATTAGCCACTCCTGCATTTGAGGATCCAGAGACTTCTTTGGTGACAGGACATTAATTTACTCCTCTGATGGATTTGTGAGCTTATAACCAGTGGTGGAACCATTGCTTTCTTCCCACCTAATAAATATTCCGTGAATAATTGAAGCTTATTGAATTAGTTGGGCCACAAAGCTGCTTCCTCCCTTGCTGGGAATGCGGCCAGCATTGTGCTTTCAAAGACTCATGTGCACGTGCTCATGCTGAATAAATTCTCTGGCAGAAAGAAAATCGAGGAGGAGTTAGAAAGTCCCGGAGAAGCAGAAAACAGCACCAGAGGAAGGAAATGTATAAAAGCTTCAGGGGATTATACAAAAGGAGTGGTGCTATATTCCCCAGGAGAAAGAGGTGATGCTGTTTGTGGCTTTGTACATCCTGTTTCTTTTTGTGATTCAGCTGAAAGATGAATAATGTGGGGAGGGAGGGAAAGCTGGTACAAGTCCAGAGCCTGACACCTCTGGGTGATGATGCTGCCTTTGTCCCTGTCTTCTGAATGCCAACAGCAGTGGCTTCTGCTACTTCGTGGGGAAGCAGAACTAAGTTTCTACACAGCTTAGAATGGCTGGGACTGGAGATAAGGTGCAGAATTTTCCTTTTTTGGCTCAGAGGCATGCACCTTTTCTTTCAGTTCAGCCAACCTGGGTGGGGACACTGGGGAAACAAGTGTAAATAAATGCCGCTCTATTCCCCATCCACAGAGTGGGGAGGACAATCTTAGAGGCAGACCTGTGTGCTGGGAGTTTGGGGGAGGAAGGGGAAGAGGGAGGACTCTAGACAGACTGTTTGGGAGCAAATCCTGTCTATTTAGTGACCCCAAGTCCTTGGACAAATTCTACCATTTTTTTATTGCCCAGTAGAGTTTTGGGTGCTGAAGATAGAGTGCTGAACAGAGGTACCTTGATTCTAGTGGAGAGGCTGACTGGTGGTGGTGGTATAGTCACTAAGTCCTATCTGATTCTTGCGACCCCATGGACTGTAGCCTGCCAGGCTCCTCCAGGAGATTCTCCAGGCAAGAATACTGGAGTGGGTTGCCATTCCATTCTCCAGGGGATCTTCCAACCCAGGGATCGAACCCAGGTCTCCTACCTTGCAGGCAAATTCTTTACCATCTGAGCCACCAGTGAAACCCGATATGATTGAACTTATGGAGAAAACAGAAGGAAACGCACAGACATGGATAACAAATTTACGGCTACCAAAGGTTAAAGAGGGGGAGGGATGCATTAGGAATTTGAAGTTAACAGACACATACTACTATGTAAAAGTGGATAAATCTAAAAAGAAATGATACAAATGAACTTATTTTACAAAACAGTTCAGTTCAGTCGCTCAGTCGTGTCTGACTCTTTGCAACCCCATGAATCACAGCACACCAAGCCTCCCTGTCCGTCACCAACTCCCAGAGTCTACCCAAACCCATGTCCATTGAGTTGGTGATGCCATCTAGCCATCTCATCCTCTGTCGTCCCCTTCTCCTCCTGCCCCTAATCCTTCACAGCATCAGGGTCTTCTCCAATGAGTCAACTCTTCGCATGACGTGGCCAAAGTATTGCAGTTTCAGCTTCAACATCAGTCCTTCCAGTGAACACCCAGGACTGATCTCCTTTAGGATGGACTGGTTGGATCTCCTTTCTGTCCAAGGGACTCTCAAGAGTCTTCTTCAACACCACAGTTCAAAAGCATCAATTCTTTGACACTCAGCTTTCTTTATAGTCCAACTCTCACATCCATACATGACCACTGGAAAAACCATAGCCTTGACTAGATGGACCTTTGTTGGCAAACTAATGTCTCTGCTTTTTAATATACTGTCTAGGTTGGTCATAACAGACTTATAGACTTAGAGAAGGGGACTTACAGACTTAGAGAGTGGTTGCCAAGCGGAAAGGATGGGGGGAAGGGATAGGTAAGGAGTTTGGGATCAACATGTATACACTGCAATATTTATAATAGATAACCAACAAGGACCTAGTATATACACAGGGAACTCTGTTCAATGTTATGGGGCAGCCTGGATGGAGGGGAGTTTGGAGGAGAATGGATACATGTACATGTATGGCTGAGTCCCTTTCTTGTTCATCTGAAACTATTATAATGCTGATAACCAGCTATACTCCAATACAAAATAAAAAAGTTAAAAAAATAGATAAACAACAAGGACCTACTGAATAGCACAGGAAATTATATTCAGTGTCTTGTAATTATCTATAATGGAAATAACCTAAAATGGAAAAGAATCTGAAAAAAAAACCCACTTTGCTTTACACCAGAAGCTAACACAACATTGTAAACCATCTATACTTCAATTTTTAAAAATATCTGGCTTTTTGAACCACTAAACTCCTCTCATTCTAACTGTGGTGGTTTTCATCCAAGTCACTCGGCGCTGCCTGTGGGGATAAGGTGAGGATACCCTATATTTGTCTGTATCTGTCTAGCTACCATTTACCTATCTCAGTTTTATACAGATGAGGCAGCTAGAGGTAGAGATAAGATTTTTTTCAGAACACAAATTTGGATCTTATCTGACACTCAGACAAATGGGCAATCAAGTTCAGACTCTCAGGTCCTTTCTGTTCATAATCATTTTCTTCGAGGAGCTCTGAAACGTCTACCTTGGTCATAAAAGTGTTGTAAGGCAACCACAGAATCCCTTGTTTTAAAGCTTTGTGGCTCTCTGGTGAACCCTCAGTGTTGGGTATTCTCTTTCACTCCCACTCCAAAGTCTACCCTGCCCTCTGCCCTGGAGGGCTGGCTCTGGGGGGGACCTCCACCCCCAATGTGGCGTGGGCAAAGGCAGGAGACTGGAGGACAGACAGGCAGAGGGCCAGGATATTTATTCTTTCTGCTCCCTGCCTGTCTTGTTGCCTGGAAGAAGCAGCCTTCCTCTACCAAAGGCGTTGGCTCCTGTTGGAATGACTCCCTTCTACACTGAGGGTTTCTCTGGGTCCACGTAAACCCTTTCCTATTACATTCTGAGGCCCAAAGTTCACAGCAGTCTTCAAGTTTTGCTAGCCAGAGATGCTTGCTGTTTTTCCTTAACCCTACTTATACCTTGATAAAATAATATCTTCTTGAAATTCTGTTTAATCACCCTTTTTTAATGTACGCCATCTATTTGCTGCTGGAACCCAACCCACATACCTTCTAAGGTCAAATGTTTCAAAATGTAAACTTACTATACAGTACTAGCCAGTAAAACATAGTTATATTGAAACACATGTATTTCAATGATTCTAAGATGTGCCCCCCATTTCCCACATGTGTTTCAGCATCTCCAAAATTGAGATGATTTACAAACGGTGGGTTTTACTTTTGCCACCAGTGAGGCAGTGGTTGCTGTTTCCTGGTGAGGTATGACCTTGGTCATTGCTGGTCACAGAATCCTCATTTTAATTGGGAGTTATGCTCATTGTTGGTACTACTTAGTGCTGTTTAAAATATTTTCAGAAAGTTTACATAATGATTCAGCTCTGGAACCAAGTAATTGTGTACACAAAGGCACAAAACAGAGCAACGAGGCATAATTTTGATGTTGGTGAAGCAAATATTCATCTTGGCAGAATGGCTGCAATTCCATAGTTTTCAAGGGTTTATGGGATGTAAAAAAGAAAGAGCCCATAAGTAGCTGGAGCTGTGTTACATGTGTTACTGAAATGTGTGGGAAAGAATTTCCTGAACAGAGCAAGTGATGTAGCTTAGAGCAGAGGGAGTTCTCAAAGCCTGTAGAATAAGTCAGTTTCAAAGAAGCAGGGAGTTGGTGTCACTTATTGGTGGTACTTTTTCTTTCTCAGTGGTTCGTGAAATAGTGATGTGGCCTACAAATTCTTAGACATCTCAGATTCAGTGAAACACAGTATTTTCTGGAGTGCTGTTTCTGGATTGCCAGTTCATTTATTGACCTTAGTCCTACCTCTCTGTCAAGTTTACAGAGAAACAAATAAAGGGATAGCATTCATCCCCAGGCCTGCGAAGGATGTGTTCCTCAACTTTCCCCCTCCCCTGGACCCACATACTATAAAGGTTTTGATTTTGAGGTTGATGAGGTATGGAGCCTCTAGAGCAGTGGTTCCCAACCTTTTTGGCATCAGGAACTGGTTTCATGGAAGACACATTTTCCAAAGCCTGGGAAGGGGAGATTGATTTCAGGATGATTCAAGTGTATTACATTCATTGTGTACTTTATTATTATTTCATTAGCTCCACCTCAGACCATCAGGTATCAGATCCCGAGGCTGTGGACCCCTGCTCTAGAGGGACCCAAGGGCTCCCTGAGTGGCTTGGGGTGGAATGAGGAGGGGATTGCTGCCTGGGCAGACAGTTCTCCTTAGCTGAGATAAGCGGATATTTTACCTCCAAGTTTTGGTGGAATAACTGAGGAGAGGACTTAAAATGTGATTCCAGGAAGAAATTAGGATGCAGTCAAATAAAAGTTTAATGAAATAGGAACATGAGACCGAAGCAATGTCACTATCTTCCACCAAACTCCCGATGGCCAAGATCACGGTGTCTCATTGCCCTACTGGGCGAGCTGGGGGAGTCATTTATAGCACTTTCTTCAAGGAGAGTTGAAAGGACTTAAGCATACCTTTTCCCACAAATAAAAATAAACATGATCTTTATTGTTTTAAGGTAATACGCTTTTCAAAGATGATCTTCCCAGGGGCTATATGCTAATGGATAAATGGCTTAAGTGTGGGTTGTATTTCTAAAGATGACTTTAGATCTCTGTCCTCAAAATCAAAAAACCAGATTGAGTAAAATCTAGAAGTCTGTTAATGGGCCACGTGCATGAACGTGAAAAACAGTCAGAAATGGATGGAGACGTTATGAAGGTACATTTATTCTAGAGATAGTTCAGGTGCTGTGCCAGACTTCCTTTTTTAGTCACCTGGTTCCTACCACCTCCCCTTATTCTCTCTTCCCCATTTTCTCCCTCCCCCAACCCTGACCTGGCTCTGCTCTGAGAAGCTGATCTATATGGATCCCATGGCACATTAAAAAGCAGAGACATCACTTTGCCAGCAAAGGTTCTTATAGTCAATGCTGTGTTTCTTTTGTCGTCATGTATGGATATGAGAGTTGGATCATAAAGAAGGCTGCCAAAGAATTGCCGCTTTTGAATAGTGGTGCTGGAGAAGATTCTTGGGAGTCCCTTGGACAGCAAGGAGATCAAATCAGTCAATCCTAAAGGAAATCAACCTTGACTATTCATTGGAAGGACTGATGATGAAGCCGAAGCTGAAGCTCCAGGACTTTGGCCACCTGATGTGAAGAGCTAACTCATTGGAAAAAACCCTGATGCTGGGAAAGATTGAGGGCAGGAGGAGAAGGGGACGACAGAGGAAGAGATGGTTGGATAGCATCACTGACTGAATAGACATGAATCTGAGCAAACTCCAGGAGATAGTGGAGGACAGAAGAGCCTGGTGTGCTACAGTCCATGGGGTCTCAAAGGGCCAGGCACAGCTTAGTGACTGAGCAACAACCACGTGCTTCACACAAGGGGTATCTCTGTCTTCTAGCTTCTGGTCGTGTCTGTTTAGTAGGGAGTCACAGCAGATCAGAGGAGAGGGATGAATGAGGTCCATCATTCATTCCCAGGTTCCCTGCTGTTAGGTTGCTTGGATTGCTGTATCCATCCATCCATGAGTCACAGCTCTTCTCATATGGCCTGTATACATTCTCTCCTTCTAGGTTCTAGTAACTTCTTTTGGTAACACCTTGGCTACTAATAAGCCTCATGTGACTGCGTTGTCCCTGTGGTTCCCCTGACACGTGTAGCTTTGTAAGTAAATATTCCTTACAGTATCTTATTTCAAGTGTGCCATCTGCTCGCCCACACAACCCTGATGGTTCCAGTCTAGATACTTCTTGTAATCTTCATAGGAGATAGTATCCTCTACAACAATAGAAAGTGAGAAATTGGGATTGCTCTGGCTCAGTCCCTTGGCCCTGAATTTCAGGAGATAAATGCAAAGATGTGACAATAATGTTATAACTCCCTGACCTCTTTTGCGTATCCCATGGTTTGGATAAGTAAGGGGGCTTGATTTCGGGGGGTTTGGAGCTCTAGGACTGGGACAAGGAAAATGACGTGTTGGCTTTTGTGTTCATCTGAATAAAACAGTGATGTGGTTTTTTTTGGTTTTCTTTTTCACAATGGGCCTTTAAATAATGATTAAACTTGCTGGATTTGGAATTTGGAGAGCTCGTCTTTCCAAACAGGATTACATTTTAATGTTTGGTAGTCACAATTGCAAGTGATATCCAAGAGAAAGTAAACTGCTGTGGACAGTTGCTGAGGATGTATACTGACACCTCTAGGGGCAGCAGCCACGCTTACTATTACGCAGGGCACAGCCTGCACACCCGTGCACAGTGGTCCAGAGGGGCCACAGTCTCCTCTAGCACTGATGTGACAGAATTCAGGTGAAGTTCAACCACTGCCCACACTGCCGCTGGCTTTTATATAATTTAAATTTATGCCTTAACTTGAATGATCTGATTTACAGTCTGAATTTTGCTTTAAATTTAGCTCTTTCTATAGTATAGCTAAACATTTTACTTATAGTGTTCCAGTTTTGGAGAATACTCTGTTTTCAGTTTAATTTGGGAGCATAAGAATAAGGGGAAGGCGCTCTGGATCTAGTATTTGGGGACCTGGATTCAGAACTTAGCTGGACATTTATGAACGGATTCTGTTAGGACTCTCAGAACCTCAGGTTTCTTAACTGTAAAACAGGGTTAAATGAGGCTTTTTTTTGGATAGGTTTCAATGGATAAACAAGATTACATGTCTGAAAGAGTTTGATACACAATAAATGCTTAGTAAGTATTGGTTTACTCTGACAAGGCAAAGCTTGTAAAAGTGAAATAGCTTCTCACAGTGCTGTTATTTGTGAACTTTTAGAAAGGAGAGCCTCTCAGATGATGGTTTAGAAATGTCTTCATGTAATAAGAACTTCTGAGAGATTTAAGAGAGCTGTTTAATGGAGCTGAGGGTGGCTGCCCACGACGTTCAGCTCCACTGCTGGAAGTGTGAAGTACTTAGACTGTGCCAAAACTGCTCCTTGGTTGGTCTTTTTCTCTCTGACATCTTGGGTTGTCCTAACTTATGACAGGGCCATCTGTGATGAGGAGTTCCTCTTGTTTGCACAGCCTCCTTTGGTGGTTGGAGAGGTCAGATAGTTCGAGTGGGGTCTTTCACCTTCCTTCTGATTGGCACATGGCCAACGTTTCTCCATTTGGAGCTCATCTCATCTTCTGAGGTAGGACACTGGGGAGGTGACGTTTAGGTCAAAGTAGTAGAAGTCTTACTCTCTCAGTCATGTCTGACTCTTTGTGACCCCATGGACTGTGGCCCGCCAGGCTCCACTGTCCGTGGGATTCTCCAGGCAAGAATACTGGAGTGGATTGCCATTCCCTTCTCCAGAGGATCTTTCTGACCCAGGGTTCAAACCTGGATCTTCTTCATTGCAGGCAGATTCTTTACCGTCTGAGCTACAGGGAAGATCTTAGGTCAAAGTGCTGTCATTAATGCCAAGATGTTGGGGGCATCCCCAGTGAATAGACGCTCTCAAACTCTAGAGGTCTGAGGTCCAAAAACTAAAACTATTGGGTGAGATCCCTATGGATGGTTAACTTCACAACGGACTCTTGTTTGCTGGCTTCCTGCTCTTAGCTCTTCCTGTCACATCTCCAGGATATTGTTGTCCTCGGTGAGGGGATTGAGGAGTGCGAAGTGAAGCATGTTATAAAGTAGAGAGAGGTTTGACCTGAAGAGGGCCACCATTTACTCTGCTAATAGATGACTCCTGATTCTCTAAGCCAAACTTTTCCATCTTCTATGTTCTAGAAGCCAAAACAACTGAGGAGGATGGATTCCAATAACAATAAGGATATCTTACATTTGTGTAATGCTTTGTCCTCTGGAAAGCAGCTTTGCCTCTGTAATCTTACTTGACCCTCATGTAAACCCAATGAGGTGGTTTGGGAGGCATTATTTTCTTTATTTTACAACTGTGAAATCCAAGAAGATATGAAGTGTCTCGCCATGATCTCATAGCACATAAGCGATGGAATCCGGATCTCTTGGATCCTTGTCTAGTATTTTTCACATTACACCAAGTCATCCTGAGCATTCTTTTTAAAAAAATTAAATGAATTTTAAATTATTAAATGTGTCTATGGTTTTAAATTAGAAAAGATTCAAAAGGATATAGAGTGGAAAATAATTCTTCCTCCCTCTCTCACACTCCTCAGCAATGTATTGATCCTTATTGGATACACTCACCATTCTCTGTTTACCATGTGCTCCTTTGGTAATAGTCTATGAATTTGTAAGTATAAACATATATCTTCTCCCTTCCTCCAGGGACTTAAAAAATAGGCAGTAGGAAACATCATAGACAAGTGAGCTTGGAGAAGTTAGTAACTGATCTCGCTTGTGGTTTTATGAGAAATATAGATGATGTATGTAGGTTGCCTTTTGAGGGTCCAAGTGATACATTTTAGCTTTTCAACTATAAAAGACAATTGCTTTGCACTACAGGTCTTGAAAGTAATTCAGGCAGTCATTTTAAAGGAGTTCTTCCTTCTTTAAAATGAGATTTTTTTCTTAAAGGATTGTAATAATAATGGTAAATAGAATAAAAAGATTCACTAAATGTGAATTACTCGTCTAATAATCTTTAATGTAATATTTCTTTTAATCATAACAATACTGTGATAAAGGTATTATTATTATTATCATCAATGTTTATAGCTGAGAAAACTGAGTCTCAGCAGGGTTAAATCAGTTGCCCAAGGGCATACACAGAGTAAATGTTGGAGCTGGGATTCAAAGCCTGACCCCAAGCCTCACATTCTGAACCCTTTTGTGAATGTGAAGAAAGGAATTCTCACAAGTTGAATAGCTCCTGGGAATGACTCCATCAAGGATGCAGATGTGTTTGGATAGCTTGCCCTTTTCACTTCTGGCTTACTTCTGGTGTGAAAGTTGTCACTTCATCTTGGTCTGCTTTTGCTTTCTGTCCTGGGTCGGTTCATTCTCCTGCCCAAGATTGTGCTTGAAGCTCAGGAATTTGCTTTCTGGTTCATAAGGCCATTTCCTATCTTCACCCGTAGTCTGCAAACTAGGGTTGTACAAGCTTTCTTATAAGTATTCAACACTGTTTCTGGAGCATAAAATCATTTAAATGGGACTTGAGAAATGGCAGCTGGAGAAAGCCACCTGTCAATGGAAATTTGGGCCCTTACATTCCAAGACTAGAGTTGGGTCTCCTGACGAAGCCTCGCTATTCCACAGTGTCACTAGGTGTTATGTCTCCATGTATCAAACCCTCTGAGACTCAGCACCAAGCTGGTTTCTTCCGATCCTTCACATGTGTGTGCTAATGTTCATCTCACCCCACCTGAAATCCACTAGGTGGGCTCCATACCCAGACTGACCCATAGCTTGTCCAAGGAGATGAGTCCGCTAATTGTGTGCCTGGGAGGCCTGTCATTGACAGATTGCTATAGCTGCTTCTGGGTGCTGACTCCTTTTTGCAGTCCAGTGGTTTGAGAACCACTGAGCTGCACTATGTATAAGGACACTGTGTTCTGGTTAGCCAAGTAAGTGAGCGCTGGCACTGGCTGCTTCACTGGGAGAATTAAAGCCAGTGCTTTCATCTTATTTCTTTGCAGTTTTGAATGCCCTCGTATGCTCGGTCTGTTTGTACCTTTCACTTTTGTAGGGGGCAGACTGGTAGACATAATTTGTATTTGAACCTTCTAGGATAGGTATTCATGTTACAAAGATGAAATAAAGTTGCCTGTGTTTTCAGGTGCATAGTTTTCAACCTTATGTGATGATATGCCAAAAAAAAAAAAAAATCAATATATGCCAGCTGGGGAAAACCCACAGACAAATAGCAAAAGAGAAACCTGGGAGTTGACATACCATGCAGTCATGTGTTCACCAGAGAGCTATAGAAGGACCGTGGACCTGTCATCCATCCCAAATTGTCTCACTGCTGCCCACCAGGAAGAGGGCCTGTCACTTAATTGATGTTAGGAAGTCTGGTTTATGGGCACTTCATCTCTAGGGTCAGAGAACTGGTTATTCCATTGAAAAACTGAAATCATCAATTGAGATTTCTCTCTCTTGAGTCAATGAAAAAATTTCCCCAAATACTGTTGATCATTTCTGAGTATTTTTAACCTGTCAGTGGATTCCAGAGATCTTTCTGCTCTATAGAAAAGAGGGTCCTTGTATTTTACTGTGAGTGGGGACACAGACAGTGTGAAAGGTTCTGAGATGTAGCTACCACCTCCTGTAAGTTTTGCTGCATGTCACTGCAAACTTCCTTCCTCCTCGCAGATAGATAAGACTTCATGAGAATTAGCAGAAAAACTGGAACTGTTTTTGATAAGAGGCCAAGAAGATAAACTTTTCCAGGATGTCTTCAACATATGATCTAAATACCATCCAGACCAGATCACCTGGTGCTTGTAAAAACACTGACCTCAGAACTACTGAACGAGAGTCTCTAGAGGTGGGATTGTAACATCAGAATTTTAACAACCTCCCTATGGAGTCTTAAGCATATAAAATTTAATAACCACTGATTTAGGGAGACACTCATTTTAGCTTAATCATTAGGCTCGGCCTATGTATCTCCAAATTATCCCAAGTGTACTAAAAGGGAGGAATTTGTGTCAAGGTAATACTAGCAGCAACGAAAGGTCTAACTAATCTGACCAAATGTCCCCCGTCCCAAGGCTGTCACTGTTGCTAAGTTCCCAGCTCCGGCTTCCCCCAACTCAGAAGGTGCAAGTCCCCCTGTGCTGGGCTGAAATCTGCCCCAAGCCCCGACGACTAGTCCCTCCTGTGAGTTTATTATTAGCAGGTTGCTGGCAGTATGTAAAAGCTCAGCTCCGGAGATCTGACACACTTGGGTTGGGTCCTGCTTCTGCGCTTACCATCTGTGACTTTGTACTGCTTAAATTCTCTGACTCAGGTTCCTTTCTAAAATGGAGAGAATAATGTTGATGGTTCATACCTTGGAGGACTGTGTCTGGACTAAATGAGATGATCCATATGCCTAACACATAATAGATACTTGATAAATTCTAGTTGTCATAGTATTAACACTAAATATAGAATCATGGCATTTGCCACTCTATTACTAACATCCCTGGATACAGAGGCATATCCTTGGACTTGAGCCACAGTGTAAGTGGGGACCACTTAATCCAGTCCCAGGGCAGGGCAATTCTTGCCTCTTGGACGTTGTCTCCCTTGGCCAGAGAACTGTTCACGAACACACAGACTCACCTATTATTTAATGGCCTTCTCAGCATTTTTGTCTGGATCTTCCAGAGGGCACCCATGCTCACATGTGCAAAGGTAAGCTTGCCACTTCCCCTCTCAGGCTGTCCTCTTCTAAGTTCCCTTTCTTAGTAAAAGGCACCAGAATCTATCCAGCTGCACAAAACCAGAAACCTGGAAGTCATTCTTCATCCTGATGCTGCCTCATCCTTGTCTGGGTCTCCAAGTTACTCTCACCCTACTCTGTTCCTGCTCTTGCTGGGGAGGTACCCCTGCTTTGTGTCTCAGAAGGCTAACAACAGCCTTGGTACCTTAGTGCCACCATGTCTCAGGGCTTGGTCCCATTCTGTTACCCATCTGCTTCTCAGATGGAATTCCTGAAATGACCCATGTCTCTGATACTACCACTATCACAAGTGTCACTGGTTTTTGAGACACAAATGGAATTGGCCCTACCTCTGTTGGGTCTGGCCTCTGATTAAGGATCCTTGCCTGAAATTTAGTACCTTTATCTCCTTTTGCTCTTATGAGCTTCCTGCTAAAAATCTGCCACCAGTTCAATCCCATCATACTCTCCCAGGCTGAGCATCCAAGGATACTGCCTGGAAGCTGAGAAATAACCCTATCTAATTACATTAGTTGTTAATATGGAGTCTAATAGGAAACCACCTGGGATTTATTATCTATATGTATACGTTGTTATTGTTGTCCAGTCACTAAGCCGTGTCTGACTCTTTGTGATCCCAGGGACTGCAGCACCCCAGACTTCTCTGTCCTTCACAATCTCTCAGAGCTTGCTCAAATTTATGTTCATTGAATTGGTGATGCCATCTAAACATCTTATCCTCTGCTGTGCTCTTCTCCTCTTGCCTTCAATCTTTCCCAGCATCAGGGTCTTCCCTAATGAGTTGGCTCTTTGCATCAGTGGCCAAAGTATTGGAGCTTCAGTTTCAGCATCAGTCCTCCCAGTGAATATTCAGCATTGATTTCCTTTAGGATTGACTGGTTTGATCTCCTGGAAGTCCAAGGGACTCTCAAGAGTCTTATTCAGCACCACAGTTGAAAAGCATCAATTCTTTGGTGCTTGGCAACATAGCTTTTGCTTTTTAATACACTGTCTAGGTTTGCAATCCCTTTTCTTCTAAGGAGCAAGCATCTTTTAATTTCATGGCTGTAGTCCCCACTAGCAGTGACTTTGGAACCCAAGAAAATAAACTCTGTCACTGCTTTCACTTTTTCCCCTTCTATTTGCCATGAAGTGGTGGGACTGGATGCCAAGATCTTAGTGTTTTGAATGTTGAGTTTTAAGCCAACTTTTTCACTCTCCTCTTTCACTCTCATCAGCTCTTTAGTTTCTGTTAACTTTCTGCCATGAGAGTGGTATCATCTGCATATCTGAGGTTGTTGATATTTCTCCAGGCAATCTTAATTCCAGCTTGGGATTCATCCAGCCTGGCATTTTGCATGATGCACTCTGCATATAAGTTAAATAGGGTGACAATATAGAGCCTTGATGTATTCCTTTCCCAATTTGGGATCAGTTAGTTATTGCATGTAAGGTTTTAACTGTCGCTTCTTGACCCACATACAGGTTTCTCAGGAGGAGGTGATCTGGTAGTCTCATCTCTTTAAGAACTTCCCACAGTTTGTTGTGATCCACACAGTCAAAGGCTTTAGTGTAGTCAATGAAGTAGAAGTAGATGTTTTTCTGGAATTTCCTTGCTTTCTCTATGATCCAACTAATGTTGGCGATTTGACCTTTGGTTTCTCTACCTTTCCTAAACCCACTTTGTTCATCTGAAAGTTCTCAGTTCACATAGTGCTGAAGCCTAGCTTGAAGGGCTTTGAACATAACCTTTTTAGCATGTGAAATGAGTGCAACTATCCCGTAGTTTGAACATTCTTTGGCATTGCCCTTCTTTGGGATCAGGAAGGAAAGACCTTTTCCAGTCCTGTGGCCACTGCTGAGTTTTCCAAATTTGCTGGCATATTGAGTGCAGTACTTTAACAGCATCATCTTTTAGGATTTGAAATAGCTCAGCTGAAATCCATCACCTCCATTAGCTTTGTTTGTAGTAAGGCTTCCTAAGGCCCACTTGACTTCACACTCCAGGGTGTCTGGCTCTAGCTAAGTGAGCACACCATCATGGTTATCCAGGTCATCAAGACCTTTTTGTATAGTTCTTCTTGTATATATTCTTGCCACCTCTTCTAAATCTCTTCTGCTTCTGTTCGGCCCATACTGTTTCTGTCCTTGGTTGTGCCCATTCTTACATCAAATGTTCGCTTGATCTTTCCAATTTTCTTGAAGAGATTTAAAGTCTTTTCCATTCTACTGTTTTCCTCTACTTCTTTGCATTGTTCATTTAAGAAGGTCTTCTTATCTCTCCTTGCTATTCTCTGGAACTCTGCATTCAGTTAGGTATATCTTTCCCTTTACCCCTTGTTTTTCACTTCTCTTCTTTCCTCAGCTATTTATAAAGCCTCCTCAGACAACAATTTTGCCTTCTTGCATTTCTTTTTCTTTGGGATGGTTTTGTCACTGCCTCCTGTACAATTTTATGAACCTCTGTCCATAGATCTTCAGGCATTCTGTCTCCTAGATCTAATTCCTTAAATCTATTCATCACCTCCACTGAATAATCATAAAGCATTTGATTTAGTCATACATGAATGGCCTAGTGATTTTCTCTACTTTCTTCAATTTAAGCCTGAATTTAGCATAACGAGCTGATGATCTGTGCCACAGTCAGCTCGAGGTCTTGTTTTTTGCTTACTCAACAGAACATCTCCATCTTTGGCTGCAAAGCATATAATCAATCTTATTTCAGTACTGACCACTTGGTGAAGTCCATGTGTAGAGTTGTGTTGTTGGAAATATATATATACGTATATTTTTCCATATAGATGTGGGAATATCATATATATCATATACCAAGATACTAATGATGGTTTTCTATGAATGATCTGATTGTGGGTTTTAAAGTTCTTTTCTCTTTTACTTTTTGGTGCTAAATTTTCTCCAATGAATATAAATATATATATATATATATCCATGTATATATATATCCATATATATATATGGTTTTTGTTATAATAAAAAAGTAATTTTTAATTTGAAAATACATAGCAACTCTTTAACAGTTGAAAGTAATGGCATTAATTCCTGGTTCTTCATATTAAAATTCCCATGACAAAGAAATATTTCAGATATAATATCACTTGGCTGTGATTAGGGGAGAGAAAACTTTTTAGATTCTCTGAAGGAGGTAGATCTTATTTTTATCATTTGGCCTTGTTTTCTTTTCATTGCCATATGTGCAGCTCCAAGGAAAATTTATCTTGGGGTGTTTGAACTTACTGAACATATCCTAGTTAGAAGAAATAGTCTCAGTCATTAGTGAGGCCTCAGGGGCTCAGTGTTACTGAGAATTTGAATATGTCCCCCATTTTGGAAGACAGGCCTGTAATAAGGACATGGCTACTGTTGTCTTGGGACCTCATTTGCCAGACTCTCCTGTCATGCCTGGAATGTGGATGGGGTTCATGCGCCAGTGTGTATGATGAAAGGTAACAGACCCAAAATAAACCAGGCAGTAGGACAAGTTTTGCATTTTAATGCATATTAAAAAAGTTACCCTGTGCTGGGGCTGCATTTCAAAGAGAGGTTGAAAGATAAAGGTAGGTATTTGAAGGTCTGTTTTACTAGGTGTGGAGAAGGCAATGGCACCCTACTCGAGTACTCTTGCCTGGAAAATCCCATGGACGGAGGAGCCTGGTAGACTACAGTCCAAAGGGTTGCTAAGAGTCAGACACGACTGAGCGACTTCACTTTCACTTTTCACTTTCATGCATTGGAGAAGGAAATGGCAACCCACTCCAGTGTTCTTGCCTGGAGAATCCCAGGGATGGGGGAGCCTGGTGGGCTGCAGTCTATGGGGTCGCACAGAGTCGGACATGACTGAAGCAAATTAGCAGCAGCAGCAGTTTACTAGGTGATGTTATTGCAGTGCAGTAAAGATTGCTAATAGCTGCCTAGGACAGTGGCTACCTACTTAGGGACTCATCATGAGTTTATTTTTGAATCCACAGAGTATTTGGGTTAAGAGCATGGGCTCTGAAGTCGAATTGTGTGTTTGATGCTGTTACTTACTCTTTGAGTGACTTTGGATAAGCTGCCGACCCTATCTATGCCTCATTTTCTTCATCTATGAAATAGTGATAATAGAATCCTGAAGAGTTACTGTAAGGATTAAATAAATTAATAGGTATTGGAGCATTTAGAATAATCCTTGGCACATGGTTAGTGCTATATAAAGGTATTGCTATTATTATTATTATTCCTCAGAGAACAGGATAGATGAAGAATTGCTGAGGATCACAGTATGGCTTTTCATTCCAATCCCAAAGAAAGACAATGCCAAAGAATGCTCAAACTACTGCACAATTGTACTCATCTCACATGCTAGTAAAATAATGCTCAAAATTCTCCAAGCCAAGCTTCAGCAATACGTGAACTGTGAACCTCCAGATGTTCAAGCTGGTTTTAAAAAGGCAGAGGAACCAGAGATCAAATTGCCAACATCTGCTGGATCATCAAAAAGGCAAGAGAGTTCCAGAAAAACATCTATTTCTGTTTTATTGACTATGCCAAAGCCTTTGACAGTGTGGATCACAATAAACTGTGGAAAATTCTTAAAGAGATGGGAATAGCAGACCATCTGACCTGCCTCTTGTATGCAGGTCAGGAAGCAACAGTTAGAAATGGACATGGAACAACGGCCTGGTTCCAAATAGGAAAAGGAGTACATCAAGGCTGTATATTGTCACCCTGCTTATTTAACTTATATGCAGAGTACATCATGAGAAACTCTGGGCTGGAAGAAGCACAAGCTGGAATCAAGATTGCCGGGAGAAATATCAATAACCTCAAATATGCAGATGACACTACCCTTATGGCAGAAAGTGAAGAGGAACTAAAAAGCCTCTTGATGAAAGTGAAAGAGGAGAGTGAAAAAGTTGGCTTAAAGCTTAACATTCAGAAAACTAAGCTCATGGCATCTGGCCCCACCACTTCATGGCAAATAGATGGGTAAACAGTGGAAACAGTGTCAGACTTTATTTTTTTGGGCTCCAAAATCACTGCAGATGGTGAGTGCAGCTATGAAATTTAAAGACTCTTGCTCCTTGGAAGAAAAGTTATGACCAACCTAGACAGCATATTAAAAAGCAGAGATATTACTTTGCCAACAAAGGTCCATCTAATCAAGGCTATGGTTTTTCCAGTGGTCGTGTATGGATGTGAGAGTTGGACTATAAAGAAAGCTGACTGCCGAAGAATTGATGCTTTTGAACTGTGGTGTTGAAGAAGACTCTTGAGAGTCCCTTGGACAGAAAGGAGATCCAACCAGTCCATTCTAAAAGAGATCAGTCCTGGGTGTTCATCGAAGGACTGATGTTGAAGCTGAAACTCCAATATTTTGGCCACCTCATTGGAAGAGTTGACTCATTGGGAAAGACCTTGATGCTGTGAAGGATTAGGGGCAGGAGGAGAAGGGGACGACAGAGGATGAGATGGCTGGATGGCATGGGATTGGGTAAACTCAGGGAGTTGGTTATGGACAGGGAGGCCTGGCATGCTGCAATTCATGCGGTTGCAAAGAGTTGGACATGACTGAGCGACTGAACTCTACTGAACTGTACAATATGGTTGAAGTTGTTTGTCTGAACCACAGTCATTCTCAGTGTTTTTTATGCTTTTCACCAGGGGGCAAGAGAAGATAGCATTTGCTCTTCCATTTAGGGATGGCCCTATACACAGTTCTAGCCAGTGGGACATCCTTGAAAATCTATGGGACAACTTCTTGGAATGTTGTCCAATTCAATGCCTTAATCGATTTTATATTCAGAATTGTTAGAATAATCCATTATTTCCCATTTTCATTATATTTTATCAAATTATTTTCATTTGGAGACATTCTTTTTCATGGGAAATTTACAAAGACAGTTACCAGTTTGCAGTTGTTGCATTGTTTTATTTTGTAGTCATTATGTCAACAAAGCCCAATTTGCCTGTTTAAAATATTAAAGACCCAAATTTAGACCAAGTTTGTTAACTTGTCTGTCAAACTTAATTCTTAAAATTTTTACCATGTGAAATTTTAGTTGTGGCTAGTTTCATATGCTTTTGATTATTTTTCACAGGACAATTTTTAGTTGCAACAAAGTAGCAATTCTTCATTTTTTTTAACAAAAAAATTCTGTCAGAAGTTTTCCATGAACATTTTTTTACTTTGTCAGTTATTTTTAGTTGATTATTTCTACCAGGGATATTTATCATAAAATTCATCAAAATTAAATGTTTATGTATATATATTTCTAAGCTAAAATGTGAGACAATTAGAACCATTTTTCTCTGCTATTCTATTCCAGGCTTAACTTTTAGGCAGCATTGGCCTATTGTTTTGAGAATTCAATTATTCTGTTTGTTTCAGGTCACTTCACATACTGTGTACAGAGAAGAGCACATAGTGATGCCAAAATGGTGTGGGTCAGAGAAGGTGAGTGAACAGAGAAGGGCAGTGGGGACAGGAGCAAGGTGCCTATGGCATTGAGGGGACAATGGGAAGTCAGTGTGGATAGTGAACTGTACCTCTAAACAGCTTGACTAAGAAGAGGAGGAGAAATACAGGCAGGAGCTAAAACATTTTTAGGATGATGAGGACTTGTTGGGTAGAGGCTAATGGAAAGATCTCAATGAAAGAACAGGACCAAGGAAATAAGTGTAGAGGTAGCTTTGAACTGGAGGAAAAGAGATAAAAATTAGTGCAGGGTAGGAAAAATTGACACCTTGATTTTCTCCATGTAGCTGGAGGCAAAGTCCTCTGCTGGGTGGCAAGGGTGGTTTGAGGGCTGGGTTAGTAGGGGGCTGTGGGAACAACTGCTTTGGCTTATCCGGCAGGCTTTCCCACCTCCCTTCTGACAGTAACACTCTCTTCATTTGGGAAACTCTCCCCCTATGGGTATGGGACTTCACATGTGACCCATGTCCCTCCCTTAGGGAGTGAGTTTCCATTAGTTGGAGAGAAGGACAGACAGGGAGTCCTGGGGCATCATCCAGCACGACAAGATGAGGGAGATGAGGCAAAGGTCCTGAACTAGGGAGAAACCTTGAGATGATGAATTTTATGGAAAAAAGATGAAGAAAGTGAAGGAGGGAGGAGCTAACTGTGTACATGATGCTGGAGGTTGTGTAAACTAGGACTGCACTGATGTTGTATGTGGCAAGGTGAAGGTCATCAACTTTGACAAGAATAGTTTTGGTGAAGAGGTGGTGACTAAAAGCTGCAGTAGAGTGGGTTGGAAGAGGAAAGGGTTGAAGAAGAGGAAGCATAAGTAATCATTTGGAGGAAAAGAGAAATGGAGCAGTAATTAGAGGAGGGATGTGGATTAAGTGAAGATTTTTTTAATTTGTTTTGCCTTTTAAAAAAGAGAAATATTACAGCATGCATATACACTGGTGGGAATGATCCTATAGAAAAGGAAAAATTGAAGATGTAGGACAGGGAGGGACTAACTCTAATAGTAAAGACTTTGAGAAGGTAAGAGGGGAGGGCCTGATTGTCAAGTGGAGAGTTTGGCTTTCAGATAGAATTGGGGACAGTTCATCTTCTGTCACTGAGATAAGGCTGAGTACATGGTACAGAAGAAGCCAGGTTGGTAGTTACTGATAGGAAAATGAGGCAGTTTTCTATTGATTGCTTTTAGTTTCTTTCTTTTTTTTTTTATTGGTTTTGCCATACAATGACATGATATTGCCATGGGTGTACATATGCTTTTAGTTTATTAAGTAAGAAGGAAGATAATTAGCTGTGCGATTAGTTGTGGTAACTTCCTAGGTGAAAGTGGACACTCAATCTGGATAATGTGAGGAGTGTAAGTAGATGGACCACTGGATTTGGAAAATTGAGGTCATTGTGACCCTGACCAGAGCCTTCTCTGGGGCATTTTGTAGGGGACAGGTGAGTGGTGTTGGGGCTGGAGAAGGAACAGGCTCACCAACAGCTGGAGTTTTGTGCAGCATCGCTGCTACCCTGCTGAGGCCAGGATTCAGACTGGAGGAGGCTGGCTGGCCGCAGTGACAACGTTGGTTGATGACATTACCAATAAGAGAAACAGGAAGTAAAGATCTTTTTCTGCTCTGGTTCCTAAATTGTACCATATAAGCCTGGCCCTTTGACGACATGTATGGAAGAATCCTCACCCTAGAGAGAAGAAGACTGTTGGCACCCAGAGGAAGGGTAAAGTAGGCACTGGGGGTGGGGAGACAGAGTTAGGGGCACATCACTTGAACTGCTGGATCCAGCCACGCTCCCACAGCCTCTGCAGCAATCAGCTCAGACAAACTTGGTCAGTAACTTTCAACTTCCCTAATTTCTTGAATGTGCTTTCAACTTAGGACCAACCAGAGAAAATCAGATATCTCCCCTAACCAATCAAATAGGACGCCCTGCTTCTCATTAGCCTGCTCCCAGTTTCCCTAAGCCAGCAACCTCTATGGTAGGGCACACATGAAGCCTTTCCAACTTCCATTGTAAAGCCTTGCCACTCCTCTGCCTGCCCTGACTCTCTACCGAATACAAACGCTGGTGGCTGACTTCTTTGCCATAGGCAGGCTCTGAATACATAGCCTTTGCTCGTCCTCATTTGGTGGTCTCTGTTGATCTGCTTTTTCCTTTTATTTTGTATTGGGGTATAGCCATTAAACATCTACTTTTAACCAGGACCCTACCTGTATCATTTCATTTAATCTTCAAAAACACTGTGATATAGGATTATTTTCTCCATTTTTCACATGAAGAAATGGACTCACAGAAGGCAAATAAGTTGCCTCATGTTTTACAGTATCAGAACCAAGGATTCAAACTTTTAAAAAAAACTTTTTATTTTGTATTAGAATTTAGCTGATTAACAATGCTTTGATAGTTTCAGGTGAACAGCAAAGGGATTCAACCATATGTACACAGGTATGAAAAGTGAGAGTGTTAGTCGCTCGGTCATGTCTGACTCTTTGCGACCCCATGGACTGTAGCCTGCCAGGCTCCTCTGTTCATGGACTTCTCCAGGCAAGAATACTGGAGTGGGTTGCCATTCCCTCCTCCAGGGGGTCTTCCTGACCCAGGAATTAAACCTGCATCTCCTACATGGTAGGTAGATTCTTTACCGTCCGCTCCACAAGGGAAGCCCATACAAGTGTCCATTTTCTCCCAAACTTCCCTCCCACCCAGGCTGCCACATAACATTGAGCAGGGTTCCATGTGCTATACAGTACATGGAAAATATATCAGTCCATTTAAAATATACCAGTGTGTACTGATATACTGAGTCTGCTATTCTGAGGTCCAATGTTTTTGCTCTCAGGTTATGACATTTTGTATAAAATAGGAAATGGATTTTCCTCCTTCCAGGTACTGTGAGACTCAGAAAGATACCTATGGATTTTCTGCATGCTTGTTGTGTCATATACACAGGATTTCTATGAACATATGTTAACACATCCCTTGTGGTTGATTCATTAATAAACATTAATTTTATGATCATGACTTTATTAAGAGCAGTTGTGATATGTATGAAAAGCTAATTTTGAATCTTTGACAGTTTTTTCTCATCCCCATATCATTTTGAAATTAATACAGTGTTTAAAAATGAGTTATTGATCTTATCAATGATTATGATAGATAATTCTTCCATGAAAATTGATCTCTAAAGCACACATCTTAGAATCCAAAAAATATCATGTCTTGATTTTAGTAGATATGTGTTAAGATAAATACAAACAGCAAGAAAAATTATTAGGGTAATAATTTTATTATTTTATTGTATTACTGAAAGAACATTAGGTAGGAAAGTTATTTCCAAATGTGAAGATTCTTCTGTCTGTCCTTTGAGAGAGCTGTGGGGCAAGAAGAGAAACAGTCTTTATGGGGGTTGAAGAATTCGTTAGAACCAATTAGAAATTGTCTGGCCTGATCTGAGTGCTTCTCTTTCCACTAGGACCAGATTGCATGGCTTTCACTGAGAAAGAATCTGTAATTTTTTTCTCTTTTTTTTTTGTCTGCCTGGGTGATTAGGAAATTCACTGCTTTCTTGATCTGGGTGGAATAATTAAAACAAACCCATCTTTCCTCTTATGTAAGATCCTTATTCAGAACTCATGATTTTTCTTTTATTCCCCACCCTCAAATTTTTTATATCATTCTCCCTTAGAAACTGTAAAGCTAATATGGTCATTATGGGCACGTGATAAAATTATCAGTGTCCCTAAAGAAGCACTCTTAGTCTTCAACACGCAGAGAATTTTTCTTTTAGTGTTTGTCTGTATGATGGATTTAATGTAGCTTGGCACATCAGTACATTCTAGGAGGGGGAGGAAAGATGCTCCTGGAGGATTACAATGATTGCTAGGGCAGATGCAGATCCTCAGGCCTTGTGAATTTGCTATAGTGTATCATGTGTGAGTTTGGTTAACACGTCATTAATTTATTAAAGCCAGAGAACAAAAAACTGAATAAAATAATGGCTGTGTTCCCAGTCCAATCTACTGCAGATGGCTGAGTGAGTCTAGTAAACAAAATAAAACAAAAATCAAGGGTATCATTTGGCTTGTCTGTTGATGGTAGCCTCTAAAACTTCATATTCCCTTTTTAATGCCTTAGAATTGGGGCAAATAACCAGCCAGGCTTCCTGCAGTAATTAGTATTGGTTTCAGCAGCTCTCAAAGCAGCTATTTTGTGATAATGGATAACCAAGTAGGCCTCTGAGCCTTCACTGGATCCTGTCTTCTTAACATCACAGTGGCTTCTCTTGGGGAGATTTTTTATCTGGTCCATATAAGAGAAAAAGAAATTTTAGAGATTATCATCAATAGACAGGCCAGATGATACCCTTGATTTTTGTTTTATTTTGTTTGTTCAATGATTACAAGTGACATGTAAGCTTTAATGTATAAACATCCTTTGATGTAAAGGTTGAAAATTGATCTTTTTCTTGACATAAACACTTGCTTTAAAAATTATGAATTTTTCCCATATGAAAGCTAATGTTGGCAATGTAAAGACTAGCAAAATAACACTCAAGTACTCGCCATTCAGCTTAAAAACTAGAACATTACTAATGGATATTAACCCTTCCCACATAAATTTCTCCCTAATCTCATTTCCTTTCCATGCCATACGCCTTCCCTTCCCCCATGAAACCACTATCTTGAATTGTGTGTTGACCATTCTGTTGATTCAAAAAAATATATATTTCTACGTCTGTGTTGTCTATGAATAAAATGTAATTTAATTTTGCTTTGGAAAAGTTTTGCATAGCAACATTTATTCTTATATAATTTGCCTTCCTACCTTTCAATATAATGTTGAGCAGTTTGTATTTGCTTGTAAATAGTTCTGGGATGTTCATATCAAGGATTGTGAATTTGGTGAAGGAGCAGAGGTAGATATAAAAATTGATGGTGTCTTGGGAAATAGAATCTGCAAGAAAAGAATTAAGGTATTGGGCTAATGCATAGGCAAAATAAAACGTGGCTGGGATATCATAAAAACAATGCATTTATAATGGATTTTTATATAAGACTTTAGATTCAAATAGAGCTGGAGTCAAATTCTACTTTCACCACTGTAGGGGGATTCCTAAAGAATATTGTTATTATTATTTTGCCTTTGGAAAACATGGTGCTAAGTGCTAAGTTGCTTCAGTCATATCCAACTCTTTGCAACCCTATGGACTGTAGCTTGCCAGGCTTCTCTGTACATGGGGATCCTCCAGGCAAAAATATTGGAGTGGTTTGCCATTTCCTCCTCCAGGTTGGAAAAGGTAGGGTGAACATCATTCTGAAAAAGTTTAGGTTAAGATATTGGATATGTATTGGATTTGAATGTTTCATACCGAATAAGTAAAACAAGGCCAACCTCAGACATCTGCTCTGGAAAAGTGTTCAGGCTGAAAAATCTTCTGTTCTGGGGTCCTGGTGGGGAGTGGGAGATGAGACAACATGGGGAGGGGTGGTGATGATGAGGCAATTAATATGTTTCTTGGCTTTCTCCTTGACTTTTTTCCCACACTTTTTTCAGAAGTGTGCAGTAATAAGACCTCAATTCAATTGGTCTTGGTAGATGAGTTAGGGAAAATCTGAATGTACCTCAAATCTTGTTTCTTTGGTTAGTTCACTGAGATTGTTTGGAGTAGTCACATACTTGTAAAATTGCCCTCTTTAAGACTTAGATTCTTCTTCTGTAATGTGGAGATCCTATCCAGACAAATGAGAAGGTGAATGCAAAAGTTCCAGGAGCAATGCTGCGCTGATAGTTGTGCTGTCATTGTTACTACTATACTGCAGGTACTTGTTTTGAAAACTCAACTGAGGAGTCACTGACCTGTGGAAGTATTCCCTGACCTTTCTCTCTCCTCAAATCTTGTTTGGAGTTTAAAAAGTTTCTAGAGGACTTAGTGTTTTTTTTTTTTTTTAGCATTCACAGTTTATGTCAGCTATAGTACAAAACTCACTAACTTGTCTTTCTCACTAGCCTGTGGGGTCCTGTATCCAACCAAAGGCCCAGAACACAGAGCTAGTCAATAAATTTTGCTGCTAAAATAAATATCCCTTAAGATGTTAATATTATATTTACTAAGCAAGAGAGTACCAGAGAAACATCTTTTTCTGCTTTATTGACTATGCCAAAGCCTTTGACTGTGTAGATCACAATAAACTGTGGAAAATTCTTAAAGAGATGGGAATAGCAGACCACCTGACCTGCCTCTTGAGAAACCTGTATGCAGGTCAGGAAGCAACAGTTAGAACTGGACATGGAACAACAGACTGGTTCCAAATAGGAAAAGGAGTACATCAAGGCTGTATATTGTCACCCTGCTTATTTAACTTATATGCAGAGTACATCATGAGAAACTCTGGACTGGACGAAGCGCAAGCTGGAATCAAGATTGCCGGGAGAAATATCAATAACCTCAGATATGCAGATGACACTACCCTTATGGCAGAAAGTGAAGAGGAACTACAGAGCCTCTTGATGAAAGTAAAAGAGGGGAGTGGAAAAGTTGGCTTAAAGCTTAACATTCAGAAAACTAAGATAATGGCATCCGGTCCCATCACTTGATGGCTAATAGATGGGGAAACAGTGGAAACAGTGTCAGACTTTATTTTTCTGGGCTCCAAAATCACTGCAGATGGTGCGTGCAGCCATGAAATTAAAAGATGCTTACTCCTTGGAAGGAAAGTTATGACCAACCTAGACAGCATATTAAAAAGCAGAGATATTACTTCGCCAACAAAGGTCCATCTAATCAAGGCTATGGTTTTTCCAGTGGTCATGTATGGATGTGAGAGTTGGACTATAAAGAAAGCTGAGTGCCGAAGAATTGATGCTTTTGACTGTGGTGTTGGAGAACACTCTTGAGAGTCCCTTGGACTACAAGGAGATTCAACCAGTCCATTCTAAAGGATATCAGTCCTGAGTGTTCATTGGAAGGACCGATGTTGAAGCTGAAACTGCAATACTTTGGCCACCTCATGCAAAGAGCTGACTCATTGGAAAAGACCCTGATGCTGGGAAAGATTGAGGGCAGGAGGAGAAGGGGACGACAGAAGACAAGATGGCTGGATGGCATCACTGACTCGATGGACAATGGATTTGGGTGGACTCAGGGAGGTGGTGATGGACAGGGAGGCCTGGTGTGCTGCGATTCATAGGGTCACAAAGAGTCGGACATGACTGAGTGACTGAACCAAAATACAGTAAATATTCAGTCAAGTAATTTTCATTTTCAGATAATTTATTAGCAGCATTTGTTAACATTAATTTGCGTCTATGACTGTTAATTCTCTTAAACTCTCAAATCAGAGAGCATCATGGGAAATACTGGTGATGTGTCACTCTGAATGGAGAGCCAAAATACAACTTCGGACATAGCACTTGGGAAATATATATTGCCCTTAAGGAATGACTAAAAACAGAACAATGAAAACAAAGTAGAGCTCAAAACCCATCCCTCAAGTGAAAACATCTGTCTAAATTTTTCAAAAGTCTGAAAGTTTTAAAATTTATGTTAGTTTAATTGAAAACCCATTAAATAAATCTGGGGAAAATCATTCTCATCTCTGGTAGAACTGCTTTCATTATCATCAATCCAAAAGCTATAACTGTAAATTGGAAGAAAATTTCTTAAAATTCTTAACAAAGGAAGGCATTTTAAAACCAGTTTTGGCCATCATGTTCACAAGAGCTTGGATTCTTCCTTTTTTTTTTTTTTTTAAGAAAAGAAAAGTGAAGTTCGGGGTAGTTAACAAATATATCCAAGAAAATTTTCAGGGGGACAATTACAGTTTCAGGTTTTACATTACCTTTCTTGTTATTTATTTATTTGGCTGTGTTGGGTCTTAGTTGTAGCACGCGGGATTTTTCCTTGTGGTGCACAGGCTCTGTTGTTGTGGTACATGGGCTTAGTTGCCCTGTGGCAAGTGGGGTCTAATTTCCCCACCAGGGATTGAACCCATGTCCCCTGCATTGGAAGGTGGATTCTTAACCACTGGCTCACCAGGGAAGTCCATACCTTTCTTAATTTAATTGAGAAGTTCTGGTCTGTTCTAATGTGCAGAGGCCTTCAGACACTGCAACACTCGGAGTGTTTTTAGGGTTCGTATCTTGTACCTTCAGTGGTCATCATATTCTGTGCATGTGTGCTAAGTTGCTTCAGTTGTATCCAACTCTTTGTGACCCTATGGATGGTAGCCTGCCAGGTTCCTCTGTCCATGGGGTTTTCCAGGCAAGAATACAGAAGTGGATTTCCATGTCCTCCTCCAGTGAATCTTCCTGGTCCAGGGATTGAACCTAGGTCATAAATTACAGTTAAAATGGTCGTTACAATTAGTAATTGCCATTGTATGAATTTTCTAGAATGTAACATCATGGTCCTTTCACACAGGCCCACTCTCACTTTTGTGGCTAGTTTTCTCTGCTCCTTTCTGAGACTGGCCTCAAGCAGGAAGAAGAGGAGAGGGAACCAGTCCAATCTCGGAATGAGTTTAGATCCTATTTGAGGGCATGGAGTCTGCTGTGAACTCCAGAAGGGTCAATGAGTTACATGAAGAATCAAAGCTCCATAAAACATGCCAGGAGCTAGACAACATCCAGTGAAGAATAATCGTGACAACTGGCCTCTGTCATCCAGGGAGCTCAAAGCATTCATGGCCACTTACTCACCAAGCCACGTGCCACATCTGTGCTGTATGTATGTCTTGTTTAAAGATTAAGAAGCCAGATTTTAGCAGGTTTGACCCTGTGACTCAAAGGGAAGCAGGGGAATGGATGAGAACATATACTTGGTTTCAAGTCTTCTCACTCAGAATAATCATGGTGTGGAATAGACTGTTGAGAAGTGACAGCAGGCACCTCCATTATCTTTATGATTTTGGTTGGCCACTGTTTTGAAAGATGGGGATTATAGAGAATGAGGAGGCAGTTTCTGTCCTAGCTACTGTTTAGTCACTAAGTCACACCCAACACTTGCGATCCCATGGACTGTAGCCCACCAGGTTCCTCTGTCCATGGAATTTTCAGGCAAGTTTCTGTCCTAGAGGAGCTTCTGAGAGCTTTGCTTCACCTGCAGAAATAAGTAGACAAAACTAGCATAGTCTAAGTGCCAAATAAAGAAATGAGGCAGGAAGTTCAAAGGAGGGAAATGTATCTCAGGCTGAGGCAGTCAGAGAAAACTTAATGGAGAAGGATGTTGAGTTGGGACTTTGAGGAAAATGGGACTTGGGAATGAGGAGACGTGTGAGCAGGTGAATTTCAGGCTGAAAGATGTGAGGGGAGTTGCAGGGGTGGAGGGGATGGTTGCCCTCCCTGGGGTGTAACTACAGAGAGGCAGGTACAACTTTTATCCAACCGGGTTAGTTTACCTAACAACCAATCTCAAATCTGCCTCCTGGAAGGCAAGGACCCTGGGATGTTTATGAGATAAAGCAGAGTTATGGGGAAGTGTGTGTGTGTGGGTGTGTGTGCTCTATCCTGTCTGACTCTGTGACTCCATGGACTGCAGCCCACCACCCTCCTCTGTCCATGGGATTTTCCAGGCAAGAATACTGGAGTGGGTTGCCATTTCCTAATCCAGGGGATCTTTCCCACCGAGGGCTTCAATCTGAGGCTCCTGTGTTGGCAAGCAGATTCTCTATCCTTGAGCCACCTGGGAAGCCCCCATGGGGGCAGTTGGGGAAGGCTAATTGAAGAAAAAGGAAAGAAAATCATTGTTTTGCACAGGCGCAACTAAGCTACGTGCTTCTTCCTGGGACACATGTGCAGAAATGGCGGCATCATCACTGAGGGTGGCGGTGTTGGCCCTGTGACATCAAGAGGTCACCGAGGGGACATTTGTGTAAGACCAGTTGGAGGGTTGCTGAACCAATCCTAACCAGCTTAAGCTTGAGGTAGACAGCATTGACTCCAAATTTCTGAAAAATACTTAGGAAAACATCTCTTTATTTATGCAGTGTGAAGTTTGGAAGATATGCAAGTTTTTGTAAAAAACAACTTGAGAGTGAAGGGCGGTTATAGATGTAATGGATCTAACTGATGAATACACTCAATTTCACCACCTTTAGTGAGTTTTAAAAATCCCACAATCGCTGATCAGGGATCAAGTTCTGACTTCTTGGAAGTATAGTTTCTTTTGTGAGGTAAGTGTCTGACCATGCCCGACCACCACTCTGTGATGGTTAAGATGACCGGACGGAGGTTCTGCTTCATCCACTGGATATTTTACTGGGCAGGATACCAATTTGAGAAGCAGTGCATCTCAATGCTTCCTTGTTCTGTGGGGTGACCTGCTTGTTCCTGCTTACAAGAAGTAGCCTGATGCAGACTAGGACAGTACTCTTTTGTGAAAACTAAAGGAAATATTTCAAGAAAGAAGAGTGGTCAAGGTTTTGAGGTATACAAAGAAGTCAAGGAGAATAAGTTTAGAGAATCAAATTTTCTATGATTTATCAAGTCAGTTCAGTTGCTCAGTCATGTATGACTCTTTATGACCCCATGGACTGCAGCATACCAGGCTTCCCAATCCATCACCAACTCCTGGAGCTTGCTCTAACTCATGTCTAGTGAATCAGTGATGCCATCCAACCCTCTTATCCTCTGTTGTCCCCTTCTCCTCCTGCCTTCAATCTTTCCCAGCATCAGGGTGTTTTCCAATGAGTCAGTTCTTCATATCAGGTGGGCAAAGTATTGGAGTTTCAGTTTCAGCATCAGTCCTTCCAATGAATATTCAGGACTAATTTCCTTGAAGATTGACTGGTTGGATCTCCTTGCCCTCTCTCAAGAATCTTCTCTGACATCACAGTTCAAAAACATCAATTCTTTGGCACTCAGCTTTCTTTATAGTCCAACTCTGACATCCATACATGACTACTGGAAAAACCATAGCTTTGACTAGACAGACCTTTGTTAGCAAACTAATGTCTCTGCTTTTTAATATGCTGTCTAGGTTGGTCATAGCTTTTCTTTCAAGGAACAAGCTTCTTTTAATTTCACTACTGCATTCACCATCTGCAGTGATTTTGGAACCCCCCAAAAGAAAGTCTCTCACTGTTTCCACTGTTTCCCCATCTATTTGCCATGAAGTGATGGAACTGGATGCCATGATTTTAGTTTTTTGGATGTCGAGTTTTAAGCCAGCTTTTTTACTCTCCTCTTTCACTTTCATCAAGAGGCTTTTTAGTTCCTCTTCATTTTCGGCCATAAAGGTGGTGTTATCTGCATATCTGAGGTTATTGATATTTCTCCTGGCCATCTTGGT
Source organism: Antilocapra americana (assembly GCA_007570785.1). Lineage (NCBI taxonomy): Eukaryota > Metazoa > Chordata > Mammalia > Artiodactyla > Antilocapridae > Antilocapra > Antilocapra americana. The sequence goes on along the minus strand of ML661338.1, from coordinate 6,505,698 downwards.
TCCAGCTTGTGCTTCATCCAGGCTGGTATTTTGCATGATGTACTCTGAATATAAGTTAAGTAATCAGGGTGACAATATACAGCCTTGACATACTCCTTCCTGATTTGGAATCAGTCTGTTGAGCCATGTCCAGTTCTAACTGTTGCTTCTTGACTTACATACAGATGTTTTAGGGGGCAGGTCAGGAGGTCTGGTATTCCCATCTCTTGATGAATTTTCCACAGTTTGTTGTGATCCATACAGTTAAAGTCTTTGGTGTAGTCAATAAAGCAGAAGTAGATGTTTTTCTGGAACTCTGTTGGTTTTTCTGTGATCCAACAGATGTTGGCAATTTGATCTCTGGTTCCTCTGCCTTTTCTAAATTCAGTTTGAACATCTGGAATTTCACGGTACATGTACTGTTGAATCCTGGCTTGGAGAATTTTGAGCATTACTTTGCTAGCATGTGAGATGAGTGCAATTGTGCAGTAATTTGAACATTCTTTGGCATTGCCCTTCTTTGGGATTGGAGTGAAAACTTACCTTTTCCAGTCCTGTGGCCACTGCGGAGTTTTTCTGGCATATGAGTGCAGCACTTTCACAGCATCATCTTTTAGGATTTGAAATAGTTCAACTGGAATTCCATCACATCCACTAGCTTTGTTCGTAATGATGTTTCCTAAGGCCCACTTGACTTCATATTTCAGGATATCTGGCTCTAGGTGAGTGATCACACTATTGTGGTTATCTGGGACATGAAGATCTTGTTTGTATGGTTCTTCTGTGTATTCTTGTCACCTCTTCTCAATATCTTCTGCTTCTATTAGGTCCATATCATTTCTGTCCTTTATTGTGCCCATTTTTGCATGAAAAATTCCCTTGGTATCTCTAATTTTGTTGAAGAGATCGCTGGTCTTTCACATTCTATTGGTTTCCTCTATTTCTTTGCATTGATCTCTGAGGAAGGTTTTCTTATCTCTCCTTGCTATTCTCTGCAGCTCTGCATTCAAATGGGTATATCTTTCCTTTTCTCCTTTAGCTTCTCTTCTTTTCTCAGCTCTTTGTAAGACCTCCTCAGACAACCATTTTGCTGTTTTGCATTTCTTTTTCTTGGGGATGGTCTTGATCATAGCCTCTTGTACAATGTCACAAACCTCTGAACTTTCATCCATAGTTCTTCAGGCACTCTGGCGATCAGATCTAATCCCTTGAATCTATTTATCACTTCCACTGTATAATCATTAGGGATTTGATTTAGGTCATACCTGAATGGTCTAATGGTTTTCCCTACTTTATTTATCAAGTAGAACAACATATTTATTTCTTTGGGAATTAAGGGGGTGCAGATAATCTGAGTCACACATTGCCAGGTCTCCTGCACAAGCTTGAGCAAACTTTCCTATGGTTCCTATATGTAGTATTAAAAAAACTCTATCATTATTCACATATTAAAAATTTAAACTCAGCTTTGATTTACCCTCCTGTAAGATACTTATATGTGGTGTATGTTTTCTGTAGGCTTTTATTATGTTCAAAAGTTGCTGTAGCCTGTTATTAAAATTAACTGGTTTATTTCAACATGAGGCAGAGGGGTTTGACTGATGTTAACATTCTGAGAAAAATTTATGGAAAACAGTTTTTAATTTGAAACATTGGTGCAGCTGGTGCTAATTGTGAATCTCCTAGTAAAGCTCATACATATTTTGTAGGGAAATTAGGACCCATTTGATTTGGAAGTTTAGGCAAGTCCAGTAATAAACTGATGTGAAGAAATGATGCTTTGAGTTGGGAAGTAGAAGAAGAGTGAAATGAACAGGTAATTTTTTTTTTGGCAAAATATGTAATTGTAACATAAATTTTTTAAAAAAGTGATAAATAAATTCTATACTTTCATAGCAATTGTTTTTGTATTTTGAAAATACAAAATGTTTTACTCCTGCCTTGCCAAATTTCTGTCCGTAACGTGCTTTTGAAAACATTGTCGTAGTATAGATAGGGCATGTAAAATTGAATAGTCTGCATTTTCGCTTATGATATGCTTGGCATATGTTGATATTTCTATTTGGTCTCCATAATTAACTTTTAAAATTGTTTTGTAATATTCTGGCAGGAGTTTCTTCTCAGTTTCTGCATCTGGCCACTGACTTCCATTTTTCTCTCTGGTTGTCATCTCACACCCCAGGGGCAGAGTCATGTGAAGTTTTGGTTTAGAATCTTCATAATAGTCAATAGTAGTTGATTTCTGCCAGTGATATGCTGTCATTGGGCATCTCACACCATCCTCAGGCTGGGGGTTGAGGACCATGAAGGAGGAGAAATAGGACCAGAGTGTGGGGTAGAGAGAGAACTCACAGGAGGAGGGAGAGATGTCAGGGCCGTGAAGCTGACTCCCTTTCTCAACCTCGCCTTGTAGCTTTCTTCTCTTGCTTCCTCTCTTTGCCCACATTCAAGCTCTGTCTGTGCTCATCATCGCTTGTTCTCTCCCTTGTTCTGGTTCCTGCTCCACCTCTCTCTTCATGTCTCACCCCTCAAGCTTGATGCAGTTCAGCAATTCTCAACCTCAACAATGCCTACTTTTTAAATACATTTTTAAATTTCTCTTTTACTATTTTAAAATGAAATTTGTAGGTTATATAAGCTCAATATGCATAATTAAAAAAATAGGATGCTTTAATTGTAATATAGAGAATAAAAGGAAGTCAGTTTAAAAGAAAATGATGCACACTTGCAAATGCTCAGGCCCAGCTGTACTAGAAGTGTTTATGAAGGAAACAGATGCTTGCACTTACAGATAATGAGTACGCTTGGTTTTAACAGAAATAGCATTCAACTGGGTATTGTTGGCTCTCACCATATTTGACAGTGTACATAAGGAGTAGAGAAACATATCTGCTTATCACGTATCTCCATCTCCTGCTTGTTAAATGCCAATATACCCCCTAATCACTGTGATGATCAAAACTTCCCCGGTTAAGTTTCAAACCCTCTTTAAGGTATGGTACCATTTCCATTGAAAATCACTTCTATAGTGAAAGGAAAACTGAATTCTGAGCTTCAGTACCTGGGCCCAAGTCCCATCTTTCCCAAGCTGTCTCTGGGTGAACAGGATCAGTGGGTTTTTCATAACTGCTGGCACTTGCTGATGGGTCTCTGGAAGAGGCTGCTCCAGTGGGAGTCAGTCCAGTAGGGAGACCCTCCTCCCTGATTTTTATAACAGGAACCACAATGTTCTTGGGCTGGCATGCCTGTATCACCACTTCTTTTAGAAAATGAGCCTTGTCTTCCCTTCAGTCAGAAGGTTCTGGAATCTGCCCCAGAATCTCAAGTTCATAGTGCAGTAGAGGACTCCAAATATAGCATACTGACCTCCGGGCCACATTGTGGACATGGTACCCGGCCTGGCCCAATCAGAGTGCTTCTCTGAGATTTTTCACATAAAAATTGATGGAGAGGAACTTTCTTTGCCCTGGGCATGTTGTCAAAGTCCAGAAGCTTCTAGAAGTTGTAGTTTAAGCTTGTGGACAAAGCTAGCATGTGGAAGCATAAATGAAGACATTGATTTCTGAAAGTGATCTTTGAGGTTGAGCAGTATCCCTGCTCTTTCCTTTCCTTGCCTACAGTAGTTTGAACTGTGTCTCTGAGATCGGAAACCTGGCTGACCCAACTGTATTTCCAAGTGGTCCTATCTTTATCCAGGGCTGCAGTGTGGTGCGGTTCTTCTAGAACTGCACTGTTCATTATGATAGCCACTAGGCTTATGTAACTGTTTTTTAAGGGGCTACCCTGGTGGCTCAGTGGTAAAGAATCCACCTTCCAATGCAGGGGATGTGGATTTGTTCCCTGAATTGGGAAGATCCTCTGGAGAAGGGAGCAGCTACCCACTCCAGTATTCTTGCCTAGAGAATCCCCATGGACAGAGGAGCTTAGCAGGCTATAGTCCGTGAGATCGCAAAGAGTCAGACATGACTGAGCAACTTTCACTTACTTTTAGAGCAGTTTGAAGTTCACAAAAGGAGAAGGTACACATATTTTCCATATACCTCCTGTAATGAGAATATGAATATATGTGTTTGTTTTCTTAAATGGCTGGACAGCTCAGGTCTAGAATACCTACCCCCAATCCTTTCCATCCCCATCAACTTCCCTAGGAATTCAGTCAATAGGTCAATTTTGTAGACTTATATGCAAAAGAGTTCCTAGATGCAATTTATGAGTTTTGTTTATGTATTGTTTTGTGAATTTACACTGTCAGATTGAATGGATTTTGAAGAACACACACAGGCTCAGCTTCTAGTCCCTCACCAACACCTCAGTTCACAGTGATCAGCAGGGCCACGGCTTAACAATCTCTGCTAATGACACTCCACTGGTTTCCAGCCAGTAGTTTGTGGTATCTTTCTACAAGAAGGAAGAAGCCTATAATCTCTATCCTTCATGCCACTGGCATTTATTAGTGCTTTTCAAAAAAGTAGTGATACAGATTAAGGAATCCAAGCTGCAGGTGCAGTTTCCACCATGTTTTAGTGAGATGTTGATGGAACAAGAGATTTTAAGGCTGTCAGTTTAGTCATTGAAAGTAATTGTGGGGTTCATGAGCATCAGAGATCCCTAAATTATAGTTTGACACCTCTCACAAATTAGGTCCCAATTAGACCCTGAGAGGTTTGGTGGTAATTGAGAGGTGAACAGGCGTATGTGCACACACACACACACACACACACACACACACACACACACA